>WFAB01002874.1:0-25085 GCA_018977245.1 Lethenteron camtschaticum | reverse complement strand
CGGCAAAGCTTTTGTGGAACTAGTTTTCAAACATTCTGGAGTCTCTGTTGGTTCACAAATGTTTTCTTGATTTTGAGCAGTTTTGACACTTGGTGAAATTTCAGATTCAGTTACAATAATTGTCTCGGTTGTAACAAGGGCATCAGTGACTTGTTGTTCTACTGTGAGTTCTATATCTTTTACATGTGCTGTAGGTTCCTTATCATCTACTTTAGTGGCTTTGAATGAGTCGACCTCATTTGATTGAGAATCAGTATCTGCTGGGATTGATCTGTCAGTCTCTACATTTTCAGACTTTGAGCTGAAAAATTCTTTCGTTTTCTCTTTAATTCTCTGAAAGAGTGGTTTTCCCACATCTTGACCGGTTGCTTCATCAAATGTATCACCTGGTGGTGCACCCTTCGGTTTGTCTTGCTTGTGTCCATCTAAATCTATTGGTTGGTCAATTTGAATGGGAACATCTGTGCATAATTCATCATGACCAGACTGAAGTTCCACAGGGACAGGTGGAGAAATCGAGGTCACCACTTCAGTCACATTCATTTCTAGTGTGGATTTGTCAAGCGGTACTTCTTGCGTAATTTCTTTACTCTGGAATTCCTCTGTACATACTGTTGGTAGAGGTGCACTTTCTTTCCCAGTGGCGGTTTCATCATCAATAGTTTCTTCAGGGGTTGCAGCAGAAGGCTCTATTACAATAGCAGTTTTGTCTTGTGAAGGTGTGGTCACAGAATCTGATAGAACGCTTGGGTACTTTTCATTCCCTAAGCCTACACGACCAGTTTCTTCTTTTGGGATGATCCTTTCTGGTTGCTTGGCTTCAGAAACAACTTCATTATCGATCTCTTGTTGTGCAAGAGCTTCAGTTTGTACTGTTGTGACTTCTGGAGCAGTTGAAGGTTGAATGTATGTTGAGATTTCTTGCCCTTCAGCTGTGTCTTTCGTTACTGTTAATCCAGCTTCATCGGGTTTTTTAATTGTTTCCTTGCTTTCTCCGATCTCCTCCACTCGTTGCATGTCTTGAGCACTTGCTGCAATGATATTAGTTGTCTCAGCTTTGTCACCTTGTGCATCCTTTGTTTCTTCACTTAATGGACGCTTTTCACTCACGGTGTCGGATGGTGCAATTACATTGTCACTTTCCTTTTGTTGATCTTTTTCAATTATTGCTTCTCTCGTCTCAATGTCACGGATAGTGTGATGACATCAGTCGATTTGGTAACAGCTTTGTCTTTGATTTTGACTGTTTTGTCACCAGTTTCTTCCAGACTTGTTAAAACCACTTCAGCTTCTAAACTAGTGCTCAATTTTGCTTCTTTGATCTCTTCTTCTGATACCACTGTAAGGTCGTTAATCGTCGTCAATATGTCTTGTTTGTCTCCAGATGATGAAGGTTGAACATCGAATTCTTTTGTCAAATCATCAACATCCTTTGAAGAATCTGCAGCCAATTTATTGTCTTCAGAATGTGATGTGTCTGACGCATCTGTTGGTAACATTTCCGTATTCGACAACTTGATGCTGATTTCTACATCACGACTGACTTCAGGAATGCTTGTGATCGGCAAAGCTTTTGTGGAACTAGTTTTCAAACATTCTGGAGTCTCTGTTGGTTCACAAATGTTTTCTTGATTTTGAGCAGTTTTGACACTTGGTGAAATTTCAGATTCAGTTACAATAATTGTCTCGGTTGTAACAAGGGCATCAGTGACTTGTTGTTCTACTGTGAGTTCTATATCTTTTACATGTGCTGTAGGTTCCTTATCATCTACTTTAGTGGCTTTGAATGAGTCGACCTCATTTGATTGAGAATCAGTATCTGCTGGGATTGATCTTTCAGTTTCTACATTTTCAGACTTTGAGCTGAAAAATTCTTTCGTTTTCTCTTTAATTCTCTGAAAGAGTGGTTTTCCCACATCTTGACCGGTTGCTTCATCAAATGTATCACCTGGTGGTGCACCCTTCGGTTTTTCTTGCTTGTGTCCATCTAAATCTATTGGTTGGTCAATTTGAATGGGAACATCTGTGCATAATTCATCATGACCAGACTGAAGTTCCACAGGGACAGGTGGAGAAATCGAGGTCACCACTTCAGTCACATTCATTTCTAGTGTGGATTTGTCAAGCGGTACTTCTTGCGTAATTTCTTTACTCTGGAATTCCTCTGTACATACTGTTGGTAGAGGTGCACTTTCTTTCCCAGTGGCGGTTTCGTCATCAATAGTTTCTTCAGGGGTTGCAGCAGAAGGCTCTATTACAATAGCAGTTTTGTCTTGTGAAGGTGTGGTCACAGAATCTGATAGAACGCTTGGGTACTTTTCATTCCCTAAGCCTACACGACCAGTTTCTTCTTTTGGGATGATCCTTTCTGGTTGCTTGGCTTCAGAAACAACTTCATTATCGATCTCTTGTTGTGCAAGAGCTTCAGTTTGTACTGTTGTGACTTCTGGAGCAGTTGAAGGTTGAATGTATGTTGAGATTTCTTGCCCTTCAGCTGTGTCTTTCGTTACTGTTAATCCAGCTTCATCGGGTTTTTTAATTGTTTCCTTGCTTTCTCCGATCTCCTCCACTCGTTGCATGTCTTGAGCACTTGCTGCAATGATATTAGTTGTCTCAGCTTTGTCACCTTGTGCATCCTTTGTTTCTTCACTTAATGGACGCTTTTCACTCACGGTGTCGGATGGTGCAATTACATTGTCACTTTCCTTTTGTTGATCTTTTTCAATTATTGCTTCTCTCGTCTCAATGTCACCGGATAGTGTGATGACATCAGTCGATTTGGTAACAGCTTTGTCTTTGATTTTGACTGTTTTGTCACCAGTTTCTTCCAGACTTGTTAAAACCACTTCAGCTTCTAAACTAGTGCTCAATTTTGCTTCTTTGATCTCTTCTTCTGATACCACTGTAAGGTCGTTAATCGTCGTCAATATGTCTTGTTTGTCTCCAGATGATGAAGGTTGAACATCGAATTCTTTGTCAAATCATCAACATCCTTTGAAGAATCTGCAGCCAATTTATTGTCTTCAGAATGTGATGTGTCTGACGCATCTGTTGGTAACATTTCCGTATTCGACAACTTGATGCTGATTTCTACATCACGACTGACTTCAGGAATGCTTGTGATCGGCAAAGCTTTTGTGGAACTAGTTTTCAAACATTCTGGAGTCTCTGTTGGTTCACAAATGTTTTCTTGATTTTGAGCAGTTTTGACACTTGGTGAAATTTCAGATTCAGTTACAATAATTGTCTCGGTTGTAACAAGGGCATCAGTGACTTGTTGTTCTACTGTGAGTTCTATATCTTTTACATGTGCTGTAGGTTCCTTATCATCTACTTTAGTGGCTTTGAATGAGTCGACCTCATTTGATTGAGAATCAGTATCTGCTGGGATTGATCTTTCAGTTTCTACATTTTCAGACTTTGAGCTGAAAAATTCTTTCGTTTTCTCTTTAATTCTCTGAAAGAGTGGTTTTCCCACATCTTGACCGGTTGCTTCATCAAATGTATCACCTGGTGGTGCACCCTTCGGTTTTTCTTGCTTGTGTCCATCTAAATCTATTGGTTGGTCAATTTGAATGGGAACATCTGTGCATAATTCATCATGACCAGACTGAAGTTCCACAGGGACAGGTGGAGAAATCGAGGTCACCACTTCAGTCACATTCATTTCTAGTGTGGATTTGTCAAGCGGTACTTCTTGCGTAATTTCTTTACTCTGGAATTCCTCTGTACATACTGTTGGTAGAGGTGCACTTTCTTTCCCAGTGGCGGTTTCATCATCAATAGTTTCTTCAGGGGTTGCAGCAGAAGGCTCTATTACAATAGCAGTTTTGTCTTGTGAAGGTGTGGTCACAGAATCTGATAGAACGCTTGGGTACTTTTCATTCCCTAAGCCTACACGACCAGTTTCTTCTTTTGGGATGATCCTTTCTGGTTGCTTGGCTTCAGAAACAACTTCATTATCGATCTCTTGTTGTGCAAGAGCTTCAGTTTGTACTGTTGTGACTTCTGGAGCAGTTGAAGGTTGAATGTATGTTGAGATTTCTTGCCCTTCAGCTGTGTCTTTCGTTACTGTTAATCCAGCTTCATCGGGTTTTTTAATTGTTTCCTTGCTTTCTCCGATCTCCTCCACTCGTTGCATGTCTTGAGCACTTGCTGCAATGATATTAGTTGTCTCAGCTTTGTCACCTTGTGCATCCTTTGTTTCTTCACTTAATGGACGCTTTTCACTCACGGTGTCGGATGGTGCAATTACATTGTCACTTTCCTTTTGTTGATCTTTTTCAATTATTGCTTCTCTCGTCTCAATGTCACCGGATAGTGTGATGACATCAGTCGATTTGGTAACAGCTTTGTCTTTGATTTTGACTGTTTTGTCACCAGTTTCTTCCAGACTTGTTAAAACCACTTCAGCTTCTAAACTAGTGCTCAATTTTGCTTCTCTGATCTCTTCTTCTGATACCACTGTAAGGTCGTTAATCGTCGTCAATATGTCTTGTTTGTCTCCAGATGATGAAGGTTGAACATCGAATTCTATTGTCAAATCATCAACATCCTTTGAAGAATCTGCAGCCAATTTATTGTCTTCAGAATGTGACGTGTCTGACGCATCTGTTGGTAACATTTCCGTATTCGACAACTTGATGCTGATTTCTACATCACGACTGACTTCAGGAATGCTTGTGATCGGCAAAGCTTTTGTGGAACTAGTTTTCAAACATTCTGGAGTCTCTGTTGGTTCACAAATGTTTTCTTGATTTTGAGCAGTTTTGACACTTGGTGAAATTTCAGATTCAGTTACAATAATTGTCTCGGTTGTAACAAGGGCATCAGTGACTTGTTGTTCTACTGTGAGTTCTATATCTTTTACATGTGCTGTAGGTTCCTTATCATCTACTTTAGTGGCTTTGAATGAGTCGACCTCATTTGATTGAGAATCAGTATCTGCTGGGATTGATCTTTCAGTTCTACATTTTCAGACTTTGAGCTGAAAAATTCTTTCGTTTTCTCTTTAATTCTCTGAAAGAGTGGTTTTCCCACATCTTGACCGGTTGCTTCATCAAATGTATCACCTGGTGGTGCACCCTTCGGTTTTTCTTGCTTGTGTCCATCTAAATCTATTGGTTGGTCAATTTGAATGGGAACATCTGTGCATAATTCATCATGACCAGACTGAAGTTCCACAGGGACAGGTGGAGAAATCGAGGTCACCACTTCAGTCACATTCATTTCTAGTGTGGATTGGTCAAGCGGTACTTCTTGCGTAATTTCTTTACTCTGGAATTCCTCTGTACATACTGTTGGTAGAGGTGCACTTTCTTTCCCAGTGGCGGTTTCATCATCAATAGTTTCTTCAGGGGTTGCAGCAGAAGGCTCTATTACAATAGCAGTTTTGTCTTGTGAAGGTGTGGTCACAGAATCTGATAGAACGCTTGGGTACTTTTCATTCCCTAAGCCTACACGACCAGTTTCTTCTTTTGGGATGATCCTTTCTGGTTGCTTGGCTTCAGAAACAACTTCATTATCGATCTCTTGTTGTGCAAGAGCTTCAGTTTGTACTGTTGTGACTTCTGGAGCAGTTGAAGGTTGAATGTATGTTGAGATTTCTTGCCCTTCAGCTGTGTCTTTCGTTACTGTTAATCCAGCTTCATCGGGTTTTTAATTGTTTCCTTGCTTTCTCCGATCTCCTCCACTCGTTGCATGTCTTGAGCACTTGCTGCAATGATATTAGTTGTCTCAGCTTTGTCACCTTGTGCATCCTTTGTTTCTTCACTTAATGGACGCTTTTCACTCACGGTGTCGGATGGTGCAATTACATTGTCACTTTCCTTTTGTTGATCTTTTTCAATTATTGCTTCTCTCGTCTCAATGTCACCGGATAGTGTGATGACATCAGTCGATTTGGTAACAGCTTTGTCTTTGATTTTGACTGTTTTGTCACCAGTTTCTTCCAGACTTGTTAAAACCACTTCAGCTTCTAAACTAGTGCTCAATTTTGCTTCTTGATCTCTTCTTCTGATACCACTGTAAGGTCGTTAATCGTCGTCAATATGTCTTGTTTGTCTCCAGATGATGAAGGTTGAACATCGAATTCTTTGTCAAATCATCAACATCCTTTGAAGAATCTGCAGCCAATTTATTGTCTTCAGAATGTGATGTGTCTGACGCATCTGTTGGTAACATTTCCGTATTCGACAACTTGATGCTGATTTCTACATCACGACTGACTTCAGGAATGCTTGTGATCGGCAAAGCTTTTGTGGAACTAGTTTTCAAACATTCTGGAGTCTCTGTTGGTTCACAAATGTTTTCTTGATTTTGAGCAGTTTTGACACTTGGTGAAATTTCAGATTCAGTTACAATAATTGTCTCGGTTGTAACAAGGGCATCAGTGACTTGTTGTTCTACTGTGAGTTCTATATCTTTTACATGTGCTGTAGGTTCCTTATCATCTACTTTAGTGGCTTTGAATGAGTCGACCTCATTTGATTGAGAATCAGTATCTGCTGGGATTGATCTTTCAGTTTCTACATTTTCAGACTTTGAGCTGAAAAATTCTTTCGTTTTCTCTTTAATTCTCTGAAAGAGTGGTTTTCCCACATCTTGACCGGTTGCTTCATCAAATGTATCACCTGGTGGTGCACCCTTCGGTTTTTCTTGCTTGTGTCCATCTAAATCTATTGGTTGGTCAATTTGAATGGGAACATCTGTGCATAATTCATCATGACCAGACTGAAGTTCCACAGGGACAGGTGGAGAAATCGAGGTCACCACTTCAGTCACATTCATTTCTAGTGTGGATTTGTCAAGCGGTACTTCTTGCGTAATTTCTTTACTCTGGAATTCCTCTGTACATACTGTTGGTAGAGGTGCACTTTCTTTCCCAGTGGCGGTTTCATCATCAATAGTTTCTTCAGGGGTTGCAGCAGAAGGCTCTATTACAATAGCAGTTTTGTCTTGTGAAGGTGTGGTCACAGAATCTGATAGAACGCTTGGGTACTTTTCATTCCCTAAGCCTACACGACCAGTTTCTTCTTTTGGGATGATCCTTCTGGTTGCTTGGCTTCAGAAACAACTTCATTATCGATCTCTTGTTGTGCAAGAGCTTCAGTTTGTACTGTTGTGACTTCTGGAGCAGTTGAAGGTTGAATGTATGTTGAGATTTCTTGCCCTTCAGCTGTGTCTTTCGTTACTGTTAATCCAGCTTCATCGGGTTTTTTAATTGTTTCCTTGCTTTCTCCGATCTCCTCCACTCGTTGCATGTCTTGAGCACTTGCTGCAATGATATTAGTTGTCTCAGCTTTGTCACCTTGTGCATCCTTTGTTTCTTCACTTAATGGACGCTTTTCACTCACGGTGTCGGATGGTGCAATTACATCGTCACTTTCCTTTTGTTGATCTTTTTCAGTTATTACTTCTCTCGTCTCAATGTCAACGGATAGTGTGATGACATCAGTCGATTTGGTAACAGCTTTGTCTTTGATTTTGACTGTTTTGTCACCAGTTTCTTCCAGACTTGTTAAAACCACTTCAGCTTCTAAACTAGTGCTCAATTTTGCTTCTTGATCTCTTCTTCTGATACCACTGTAAGGTCGTTAATCGTCGTCAATATGTCTTGTTTGTCTCCAGATGATGAAGGTTGAACATCGAATTCTTTTGTCAAATCATCAACATCCTTTGAAGAATCTGCAGCCAATTTATTGTCTTCAGAATGTGATGTGTCTGACGCATCTGTTGGTAACATTTCCGTATTCGACAACTTGATGCTGATTTCTACATCACGACTGACTTCAGGAATGCTTGTGATCGGCAAAGCTTTTGTGGAACTAGTTTTCAAACATTCTGGAGTCTCTGTTGGTTCACAAATGTTTTCTTGATTTTGAGCAGTTTTGACACTTGCTGAAATTTCAGATTCAGTTACAATAATTGTCTCGGTTGTAACAAGGGCATCAGTGACTTGTTGTTCTACTGTGAGTTCTATATCTTTTACATGTGCTGTAGGTTCCTTATCATCTACTTTAGTGGCTTTGAATGAGTCGACCTCATTTGATTGAGAATCAGTATCTGCTGGGATTGATCTTTCAGTTCTACATTTTCAGACTTTGAGCTGAAAAATTCTTTCGTTTTCTCTTTAATTCTCTGAAAGAGTGGTTTTCCCACATCTTGACCGGTTGCTTCATCAAATGTATCACCTGGTGGTGCACCCTTCGGTTTTCTTGCTTGTGTCCATCTAAATCTATTGGTTGGTCAATTTGAATGGGAACATCTGTGCATAATTCATCATGACCAGACTGAAGTTCCACAGGGACAGGTGGAGAAATCGAGGTCACCACTTCAGTCACATTCATTTCTAGTGTGGATTTGTCAAGCGGTACTTCTTGCGTAATTTCTTTACTCTGGAATTCCTCTGTACATACTGTTGGTAGAGGTGCACTTTCTTTCCCAGTGGCGGTTTCATCATCAATAGTTTCTTCAGGGGTTGCAGCAGAAGGCTCTATTACAATAGCAGTTTTGTCTTGTGAAGGTGTGGTCACAGAATCTGATAGAACGCTTGGGTACTTTTCATTCCCTAAGCCTACACGACCAGTTTCTTCTTTTGGGATGATCCTTTCTGGTTGCTTGGCTTCAGAAACAACTTCATTATCGATCTCTTGTTGTGCAAGAGCTTCAGTTTGTACTGTTGTGACTTCTGGAGCAGTTGAAGGTTGAATGTATGTTGAGATTTCTTGCCCTTCAGCTGTGTCTTTCGTTACTGTTAATCCAGCTTCATCGGGTTTTTTAATTGTTTCCTTGCTTTCTCCGATCTCCTCCACTCGTTGCATGTCTTGAGCACTTGCTGCAATGATATTAGTTGTCTCAGCTTTGTCACCTTGTGCATCCTTTGTTTCTTCACTTAATGGACGCTTTTCACTCACGGTGTCGGATGGTGCAATTACATCGTCACTTTCCTTTTGTTGATCTTTTTCAGTTATTGCTTCTCTCGTCTCAATATCACTGGATAATGTGATGACATCAGTTGACTTGGTAACATATTTCTCATGGTCTTCTTTGATTTTTACCGTTTTGTCACCAGTTGCTTTTACATCAGCTTTTAAATGAGTCCTCAATTCCGTTTTTTTGACACCTTCGTTTTCTCTAATCGTCAAATCTGCTTTCATGCTCATTGTTCTATCGTCTCTGTCTTTTGATAATCTGGGCTGAATTGAATTCGCTTTTGCTTCGGTCAAATCACCAAAATACTTCGACTCTGCAGCCATAGCTTCTTCCGTAACAATTGCAGAATAACATGTTTTGTCTTCCACCAACTTGGCAGCTGGCAGTGTTTTTGACTCCTGCTTGTTCACAGGGAAAGAGCTGCTCTGAGAGATTTCCTTCGTATCTGTTTTTATTCCTTCTGAAGCCCCAATTTGTTCCACACCATGTCCACGTGTAGTTTCAGTTTTGATACTTTCTGAATGTTTTTCTATTTTAGTTGTAACCTTTCTCTGTGTCATGATAACTGCTTCGGAGGATGCAACTCTTACTTTCGTGTTTATTTTTGAAACGTGTACCTTCGTCTCTTCTCCAATAACTGAACTTCCCTCATGAACACGGTTTATCACTTCTCCTTCTTTACTTAAAGCCTCTCTTTTCACAGTGTCAGATGTTTCACCGTCTGTGGCCTTGGCTTCCAAGCTCTGTATGAATGGTTTTCTATCATCTTGGTTGCTTGATTGTTGAAATGCACCACTCGTGCCTGTCAACTGTTCATCACTTTTTGAAGCTGTACATGTTTCAGCTTCGTAGAGATGAATTCCAACTGTGGTAGGTGATGAGCTAGATGGTGCCACTACAGTCACTTTATGGATACCTTCGGGTGAGGATTTCAGAAGCATAGCTTCTTCAATGGTTGTATCATGCTGACCTTCCTCTTTGCGTATGGTATGCAGAGGTTCTGTTTCTTTCGCAGCCTGTACAAGAGTAATGTCGTCTTTTACAACAGTGATTTTCTTCTTCAAGGTAGTGGCTGTCTCCTCGAACCCATCACTTGTAGATATTTCAGTCTCTGACACTGATGTCCCAATTTCTATGTCTTGAATGTCTTTCAAAATTTGGGCTTCCATACAAGTTTCATCAAGTGCAGAATACATCTCATCTCTTACAGGTGTTGAAATTGATTTGCTTTTTTCAATCTGTGTCATTGTTTGCTTTGATTCATCACTCAATTGTTGGACTTCATCAGACATAGTCACCCTTGGATCATTTTCCTTTGTTACGGCTGTGTCATCAATAGCCTTTTTAGATTTCTTAAATGTCATAGCTTTTACAACTGTAGTTTCATCTGTTAATTGATTGGTGACTTTTATGGAACCAGGCAGGGCTTCAATATGTTTTGCTGCATCATCCTTGCTTCGCTTCTTAATATGTGTAACCATTTCAGTTTTATCTGTAGACAATTTTTCCGAGACTGTGGCTAGCCCAGGAGTTGGTGACACTTCAGATGTTAATTTTAATATAGCTTTCCTATTTGTGTCTCTGCTACTCAGAGTTGGTAATGGTGTAATGCCTTGAGTCGTAACAGGTTGAACAACTGCTTGCATTTCTTTTTTTTCCGTTTTAGTGTCATTCTCGGTCACAGTTTTACTTTTGACGTCGTCACATCTACGCGAATATAACTCTTCACGTGTGACGGCTGCCTGCTCACTCTCTGTAGTTCGAGGAAATGTGTCTACCTTGGCATTTATTGCTTCCAATTTTGTCTGCTGCTGCTCCTCTGCTTCTGCACATGCCTCAGGGCGATCAGACAACAATTCTCCTGTTGTAGCCGGCGTCATTGATGGAGTCTCTTCAGACACGTTAATAACTTGTGTTGACTCCACAATTACATTTTCTGCCTCAACAAATGCAATTTTGCTCTGCTTCGTTTCCATCTCAAGTTTTGTGGCAGAGTCATCAAGAGCTTCTTCAGACTGTGCGGCAAAAGCACTTTTCACATTGAGAGATATATTCACTGTGGTTGATGGACCAATTGGTACAATTTCAGCCTCTTTTTGAGCAGGAGCCATAGCTTGCACACACTGATCATCTCTTGTTTGGGTATAATTGCTCGAGTCCTTCACTGCTTGCTGAATGAGATGTTTCTCTCTCACAATTCTAACCTCTACAGTATCATTGATTGTCTCAGTACCTGAAATACCTTTTTCAGACGTTGTTAATACTGTATCGTGTTTCTGAACGACAGCAATTGCCCCACCCCTCCCAGACTGTGTTTTTGCGTCTTTTTGAAATCCTGCATCGGCAGAGCTTGGTTTTAATTTGGTTTTTCTGATTTTCATTCCTTTGGATGTGACTAATTCCTGATTGTGTTCATCTGCAGTTGTCAGGAGTTTGCCAATAAATGCTTTTATATTTTTGTCAGAAGAAGACTTTTCGAGTGAAACAGTTTGGTGTTGCGTCGTCTTAGTTTTAATGTCAGTGGGTTCTTTGTGATGCTCCTCAGGTGCAGTCATTGGTCCACGATCTTCGCCACCTTTGCCGCGTTGTTCTACAACGTCGATTTTCACCCTTTTTGCGTTTATGTCTTCCACAGCCATCTTATCTTTCGGGCTTTGTGAAGTGCTCGAAGTCACCAGCTTCAGTGCCTCATGTGTATCGTTAGACTCCACCGTAGTCAGAAGTTGCTCAGTTTTCACTTTAGTTTTTTTGCTTTTGCTCTTAATCTCCTTTTTGCCGAAAGCTGCCCCCGTTGGCACTTCGCCTTCCAGTGAAGGCCCCTCCTTGTCTTTTTCTTCTTTGCCTCGTTCCAGTTTATGTTTCTTAGCCTTCTCGGTCGACCCACTCAAGCTCTGGCCTACCTCTGCGACCGGCTTCCTCGCCTGCAGAGATTTTGCATCTTCGACCGTCAAACCCTCCCGCAGTTTTTCTCCAGCTGGCAACGCCTTTGCCTCTTCATGCTTTGCAGTGGAATCGTGCTGAGATATGGTCCCCGATACCGCACTGAGTTCCACTGGCACGCGTTCGCCACAAGACGATAAGTCTTGGACGATTTTCTCGGGGCTCTCTTGAGCTGCCTCGTTCTTCTCGCTTGCGCGCCGTTTCCTGTTCCTCCTCCACTGGGCTTTGCGCCGTCCCATGCTGTAAATGTACAGAAAAGCTATTAATATTAGTTATTATCACCAACAGCAGCAGCCATGATATATCTACTGCTGGATGAACACCTCCATGTTAATAACAATAGCATAATTATAAAATATTGGGGGGGGCGGAACAACATATTTAACAAACGTAGAAACATTTCTCTTGAAATGTCACGGAAATAGACTGAAATAAAAAAAGTAAATATGGGAAATTAATCTTGAATATGAAATTATGATAATAACAAATTTTAATTATTTCAAAACCTGTACATTACAATAACAACAACAAAAAACCATCACACCAGAAATATTGGTGGTCTAAACAAAAAAATGGTCACATGTCAAGTTCTTTTGAGCTGCTGGTCTGGATAAGGCTAAGAGCTGTTGTACATGCAATGCTACACACCCTTTGGTGTTGTTAAGTCTCAATGTTACACTGATAGGATCAATAATGACCCAACGGTGTGTCCCCATGTCAGGTTTGTCCCCCGTTTGGAGGTTGGGGTTGTGCTGTGCGACTGTGGCCATCCTGGTGAGATGAGCTCCGTTCATTCCGCCTCTAGGTGGGAGAACATCCCTGCATTTTAGCTTCAGATTATGGGTGGAGATCATTAAATACCTGCGTCAGGTCAGAGGGCAAGACATCAAAATATTTGCCTATGATTTAAATATTCGAGAATTTTGACCTGGCACTGGTGTAAGCCATTTGTAATGTAAACAGACGAAAATATATTGTCGGAGATTGCCGGGTGGCTCAGAGCTCAGAGCGCTAAGCCTACACTGCTGATATCCTGGATGCAAGTCGGCGTTTTGGCAGCCCATGATTAAACTGGGTTCTCACGGTTAGCCAGTTGATGGTCTCAGCCCAGCTCAACCCTGCGTAGCTTCTGAGATCTAACGAGATTGGGCTCGTTCTGGGTGTTTATTACACACCACTCTGGCGAGATGTTAACTACCTCGCCTGGTATGCAGGAGGTCGTGGATTCAATCCCAACCTTGACACATCTATATTTGGAGTTTGCACGTTCTCCCCGTGATCGCAGGGATTTTTCTCCGCATCCTCTGGGTTTTCCCTCCACATTTATAAATATGTGTGCAGTGTATATGGCTGCTATAAATTCCCATATGATCAGCCACTTCATTGAGCTATCATTTGTGGCCAGGTCGCTTCTGAAAAAGAGCTCAGTGGGTCTTACCTGGTAAAATAAAGACATAGTTTATACATGCAGTCGTTGTAAAGTTTACAGTGTTGTGTAAATGAAACGTGAATCTGGGTTCAGTTTAAATACTGTGGTCACAATGCCGCACCTTGCCACCACCAGTTATTGTAAGTAGATCCCATGCCTGGGGGACGATGGCGGGTGTGTGTGCCCAACCCTCTATTCGGCCCTTTCCCACCAGCCACCGCCCTGCGTGAACCTGCATGTTTCACTCAACTCCAGCAATGCTAATACTTGCTTACTGCCCAGGAATGTTCCAATAAGTCTTATGACCAATTCGCCCAATATGTGCCCGATCTCGTCGCATCACGGGAGCGGTAGCACTGTTGAGCCTGGATAGAGCTTGGATGAGTGACCACTGCATGTACGAAACGCGTGTTCTAGGCGTCTGCAGGGCTGTATTGTGGACAACACAAGGCACTGGAGCAAAACTCGTTGTTGTAGTGTACTTCTCTGTTCCCAAGTTTACGCTCCCCAACTTCAACTCACACTCACCAGTGCGCGGGAGAACGGTCAAATGACTAACATCTTGTGGGGAAGCCACTTATCTAAAAGTGGATTTATAAAATAAAAATGGATTGTACATGTCCATCTCTCATGTAGTCTCAATGGTTCTTCTCAGGATGTTTGGTCAGTTTCATTGGAATTTGTGAGAGAAGCCCACGCAGAAGGAGGGGATAACACAACCAAGTACGGATATCATCTCAGAGACCTACTTGCTCCAGTGCCTCCTGCAGGCACCTCATTATTTCTTGCGTATGCATTTTTTTTAAGTGGCAAATGTGCAGCACTGCAATTGCTTGCTTAAATAAGCACTTTCTGGACCCATACCAGAAAGTGCTATCACTCGAGCTCCTGATGATGCTGGATGTGATCACGACGTAAAAGTTACGAGGTCGTTCTCTAACAACACCTAGGGTGGCGCTGCTGAGGCAGGCATACATCTGGCCATGTTTGATTCACGTGACACGTTTAGCAGTTTCTTGTGTTGTGTGGAGGAGGGTTTATGACACGTTTTTTTATACAACCTAACCCGAAAATAAATTATGAATCACTGTCGCTAGTGTTCATTTTATCAAGGCATTTAATGAAAGACGTGTCTATCAGAGTGATTCTGTGGTCAGGAGTGTATGACTCACAAACGAAAGGTTGTGGATTTATGACCATCTTGCTGAGGTTTTTACATATTTACGTAGCTATGTGCATATGAAGCAGGGATTTGAGAGAGGGTGAACAGACACTGCATGAGCAAGGCAGGCTTGCGATGCGACGACTTGGATAATGTTGCAAGGCCAGAGAGGATTCATCTCAGGGTTATTGGCCAGTGGATTTTTTTGAAGGGATCAGAAAGCTGGACCAAGTAAATTACAAAATGATAATTGTATTCACTTATTTATTATTTACTTATTTATCCAAGAAGGCCACACAGAGTCATGACGCAGGAGGAACCTGCATTGGGTGTTTATTTTGAGATGTTTTCAGACAATTAATGACAGTTTATATGATTATATTCTTTGGGTCGTTCGTTAAAGCCACGTAGATAGAAAAATAATCAAAATGATAACAATATCACGACGTTTCGATCGCAAACAAGCAATCGTCTTCAGGTGAAAAAAGAGGGGAAAATCTGCCGAGGCAGGTTGTTTATAAATGTTTAGAAATGGGCGGGGCAGCTAATGTTAATGTAGGAGAGGTCTCCGTAACCTGCAGTAGGTCTACACCAATCAAAGAGCTGTTTACAAAGGGTTTAGAGATGGGCGGGGCAGCTAATGCCAATGTGGGGGAGGTACTACGGAGCTGTGGGGGGTGGCCATTGTATTGTGAGAGATTAGCATGTCAATGTAAGAAATTTGAAGCTCGGCGAGAGCTCGGACAGCGCAGTGGCCACATGGAGGTGGAAAAGAATGGCAAGCCTATACTATTGTAGTGTCGGTGCGTCTCTTCCGCTCGTTCTCTCTTCTGCTCAATACTCGAGGCTTGTGTGTGTGTGTGCGGGTGGCGTGCGTCGCACACACACTCAGTCGAAGACGAGGTGGTCGCAGGAAGTACCGTCCTCCCCTTTTATTGTTGTTGAGTTCACGCCACCACTCGGGCTCCCTCTCTCTCACGACCACGCTGCCGCACGACCCGTCCCAGACACGACCCTGTCCGCATTGCACCTTTGGCGTTGACCGGGACAGCCAATTACTGTCCGGCCGCGCAATGATTGGGCAAAGGCGGTAGCGACGAGGGCGGCGACGACGACAGCGACGACGAGACGAGTCCAATCCCAGAACTGGCAGCCCAGAGCTTTCGCTCTCCGCTGCTTTTATTCCCCTCGGCGCGGCTTGGCTCTGCCCTAGCCACGCCTCCCTCCTCGAACCCTCCAGAGGGTTCCAGGGGCTTCCCCACGAGGTCTACCGTGACCCTTGCCCCAGTTCCTCCGCCCTGCCGGCACACCCGCGTATCTGCTCAGCGGCGTGTGCGCTAAGTGCCCACCTGCAGTTGCAGCTGCTGTACAACAGTCAGCGCTATGTCACTACACTATTAAAAACTATTTTACCAGGTAAGGCCCACTGAGCTATATAGCTCTTTTTCAGAAGCGACCTGGCCGCAAATGATAGCCCAACGAAGTGGCATATCACGTGGACATTGATAGCAGCCAAATTACTCTAAACGCATGTCGAGTCTAAATGTGGAGGGAAAATCGGAGGACCCAGAGAAAAATCCACGCGACCACGGGGAGAGCACTAAAAACTCCAATATACAACAGGCGTCAGGGTTGGGATTGAACCCACAACCTCCGGTATACCAGGCGAGGTAGTTAACATCTCGCCACCGTGGCTAAATGCACTGCTGATATCATGGATTTAAGTCTGTGTTTTCTCAGCCGTGGTTAAACTGGGTTCTTAAGGTTATTGAGTTAAAGTATAATAAGCTTTTGGTTTTGTAATGTACAGCACTGCAGGTGCCTGTAGGGGATGCTAGACAGTTCATGGCAGGTTCTAGCAAGCAACACCGAGATTTAGAATAGAATGCAGCAGGAAAGAATTGTAATAAGCGGTGGTTGCGATGATTACGGCATTTGTGCATGAAGGCAAGGTTATGTGTGTTCTCCCCCTGCTCTGCATAGGTTCCCTCTGGGTTCTCTGCTTTCCTCCAATAACTATAGAAACTATGCAGTGGAACCGGTATAACCATCATTATTCCATGCTAAACATTCTGCTGCTTTCCTCCAATAACTATAGAAAACTATGCAGTGGAACCGGTATTAACCATCATTATCCCAATGCTAAAACAATTCTTGCAAATTGCTTTATTGGGATTACACACAGCAGCAACATCGCTCTCTACTGGGAAAACTTGGCAGGACCCTCCTAAAAAAGAGTGGAGACTCTGCGAGGATTTGCTGGGTAAACAAGCTGAGTGATAACTTAATGAAATAATAAATGCACCGTGGGCACCCAGACGGAGACCCAAACCCGATTTGTAGGAAATGGAAAGTCGGCAGTACGAAGCGGTGGTGAGGTGCGGTAACATAAAACTATTTACTGATGACCTTCTGACCTTGCGCTTTCTTAAATAACTGGAGGGCAGCCTGTACTACGGAATAGGTGATGTGACACTCGCATAACACTCACAATCATAATATTTATTTTTACTGGAGGAATCCGATTACCTATAAAGCGGGTCAGACATTCACCACTCAACTGACACTCACCACTCGCCTGACACTCACCACTAGTCCACCTGCACCTCACCACTCACTAGTTTATACAATACAGAACCATGGAAGCCCTTTGAGATTTTGTGTATCCCACCCGTCCCCATAAACGCGCTTCCCCAATGGCACACATCTGTTGTATGATTTTGGAAGGGGTCCACGTCACATGCCAGGCTATCTTAAACGGTATAGCAGATAACAGTACCAGTGAAGATAATCCAAATTATTGGATCGTTACTCAATTTATTATTTGTACTTTTGACCTTGTTGGTGTGAACTACACGAGCTTTCAAATGACTCCTCGTTCATTGTAACTGGTGGATCAGTCTAGGAAAAGTTTTCCGGACAGGTTTACACTTGCGCAGATCAGCTGCTGATTCCGCGTTCATTATCGTAGAATGTGCCGTGAGCGCAGAGGTCCTTTTATAAAACTCTCACGCGCATCGATGTAGCGAATGCTGGAGTCACCTGGAGGTGGATGAGACGTGGGAGACGGAGGAGACCTTGACACGGGTGACGGGACTCGTTCAGAAGTCTGGATACCGAGTGACGGACAGCAGCCACCTGGCAGCATGCAGAGAGACACAGGAACACGTGAACACAGACGTGTTAGTTTTCTTACTTTTAACTTAACATGAATAAACGAAGGAAGCATTATCCCCAATTGTGTCCAACGTCTGCTATCGGCATTGCCGTGAAGAGAGAACAGCGCACGGCATGGGGTATCACAGAGCCACGTCTTAGATCCCTCCCTACAAGTCACCTCTGGTCCCCACAGTGGTGGAGCAGCGCTTTCCCACCCGCCCTGCCAACGAGAGTGAGATGTGCTGCATGACATTCGAACTGATGTTGTCTTAATTCTCGGAGCTGCAATTAAGGCGCGTTAAGAGCGCCGTGGTGACGAGATGTTAACTCCCTCGCCTGGTATACAGGAGGTCGTGGGTTCGATCCCTACTCTGACGCCTGGTCTA
The DNA here is from genome assembly GCA_018977245.1 of Lethenteron camtschaticum. NCBI lineage: Eukaryota > Metazoa > Chordata > Hyperoartia > Petromyzontiformes > Petromyzontidae > Lethenteron > Lethenteron camtschaticum. Next base: position 7,075 of record WFAB01002874.1, on the reverse strand, counting down.
TAGTTGGAGTTGCATGTTCTCCCCGTGGTCGCTTGGATTTTCCCCCGGGTCCTCCGGTTGTCCCCCTCCACATTTGGGATCAACATCACGCGTTTAGAGCATTTGGCTGCGATAAATGTCCACGTGATAAGCCACTTGGTTGAGCTATCAATTGGGGCCAGGAAACTTCTGAGAAAGAGCTCTACAGCTCAGTGGGCCTTACCCGGTAAAATATAAATAGTTAAGTAAATGTTAAGTGCAGAACCGAATGTAATGTGACAGGTTTGTTTATGTAGTCACTGGTGACACATTTATGTAGATCTGGACATAACTTTCGCATGTATTGATGGATGACACCATTAGGGGTGTACGTCATTATCCATTGTAGTACAAATGTCGAATCGCGTGTGCAGAGGTTTAATCTTTCTATTTGTTGAGCTTGTTTACCGAGGAAATCGTCAATGAGTCTCGTGACTATTTTTCCGGAGAGTCCTGCCAAGTTGTCACAGTGTGGGTGGGGGGAGCGATGGTTGCTTTTTAAGTTCCGATAGAATAATTTACGGGTAATGCAAATTACATGGAAATTATGAAAATAAAAATATCACATGCACTAGTTGTTTACGCTAATGCGAACACAAATACACATGGCATACTTAAAAATGATATATACTGGCAGTCCTTACGAACCAGCTTCTATGAAATATGCAAAAATGACATTTGACTTGAAACGCGAACTCGCACTTGCAAACCGAACGGCGCAACTGTGTTGCTCAGCAGCGCGGTCCTCGCGAGATGTAGTGAGTCAGCTTCGCGTTGGGAGTGAGTGTGCGTTTATGTGTAAAAGTTAGTGTGTTAAATTGAGTGTGTGTGCATGTGTGTGAAAGTGAGTGTGTGTGAAGATGAGTGTGTGTGTGAAAGTGGTGTGTGTGAAGGTGAGTGTGCGTGAAGATTGGGTGTGAAAGTGAGTGTGTGTGTGAAAGTGAGTGTGAAAGTGAGTGTGTGTGAAAGTGAGTGTGCGTGTGAAGATGAGAGTGTGTGTGTGAATATGAGAGTGTGTGTGAAAGTGAGTGTGTGTGAAGATGTGTGTGTGAAAGTGTGTGTGAGCGGTAGTGTAGCGGTTAGCGCGCTGCGCTATGAATCTAGCGACCCAGGTTCGATTCCCGTTCACGGCCAACACCAGTGACGATTATATGAACCGGTCCTGGGCCTCCCATAGGTCGACTCGGTCTCAAATGAGTACCTGGTTCGGTGTGTAAACATTGTGTCTGGGGAGTCAATGGTGGCCGGGCGTAGTGCCGTGCCAGCCTTCATAAGGACTGCTCTCCAACAGCCTGTTCAGTCTAAAAGAGGGATAGCTGTCGTTGGCGAGTGTGTCTGTGTGCCCGCGTACACGGCGTGTGTCTGTGTGCCCGCGTACACGGCGTGTGTCTGTGTGCCCGCGGACCCGGTGTGTGTTCGTGCAATTGCTGTTACTCATTGCGCCGCCCCTTCGACAAGCAAGCCAGCATGAGGATTCAAGGTAAGTGAAAATAAAACGCATGTTTGTTCGATATGTTACTTTATTTTATAACTTTTACTTTTCAGTATTTTTTACAATATTACATGCACGTGTACAATATATCTTCCTATTTATGAGTGTAACAATGCTTACCTTTTTTCTTGAACCAGAACACATTTCATAACACTGACCGTATGGGAATGTAAATACTGGACATGGTTGTGTTTCGACTCACGAATCGTTCGACTTACGAACAGATCTCTAATTATGCTCGTAAGTCGAGGACTACCTGCCGAAATATACAAACGAGACCGTAAAAAGGAGACAAAACATTGATTCTTTAATCTAATTGCGGTTCTGAGTCGCGACAATTCATTGAAACATTACGTCTCGGAGGGTTGGCTCACGCCAACAATCATATGAACAAGTAACGGCTCTTATTCACTTAGGAAAGCCTCAAGACCCTCTGTTTACAAAGTTACTGCATTTGAATGTTTGGACAACTCAATTCCTGAGCGTTGTGGCATGTGAGAGGAAACAGGAGAACCTGGAGACGAGCCACACAAGGTTTGCACAGATGGATTAAAGAATCCATTGCTTCATCACCATCTCCTGACAACTTGGAAACCTAAGCTGATAGCGCCTCGCCGGGCTCACATCTGCTTGTCGTCTGACATCAGACGAATTTGGGTGCGTTCAGGGTGATTCGTTCAATGGTCGATCCCTCCTCTCGTTGAGTAAGGGGCCGTCCATAAATGACGTCACGCGATTTTGGACGATTTTTGACCCCCCCCCCCCCTTCGTCACACGGCGTCACAAAAAGTCAGACCCCTCAAATGACGCCACAAAGCCTGCCCCCCCAAAAAAACATGCTTCAAATCGCTTTAAACTATTGTCCTTGTAGTGCGTACTTAATGTGGCGCTGCATTCTGATGTTGTAGGAGAAAACATTTATTAAAACGTCTATTTAATTAAGTAGAACGTGTTGTCTATATTTATTTAAAGTTGCGCATTTTGATGTGACGCCACATTTCTGAACCCCCCCCCCTCGTCACACATCGTCACAATGTCTGCCCCCCCCCCTAAGTGCGTGACGTCATTTATGGACGGCCCCTTAGTCAGCGGGTGAAGCGGCATGCAACCTCCCGTACAGGTGCAGCTGCCACACGTCCCGGTTTCAGAGGCGCCGTTCTGAAGTGTCGGCAAAATTTTGACTTATTTTTCTCTCTACGGTATTTGTACCTCTTTCCAATACGTCTGGCCAGCTTGGAAAAGTAGGCCAATTACCCACGAGATTATCTCACTCGATCGTCCTCTAGCGGAGACACGTCCACTTGTGAGTTGAGCGAAGCGATTGCAGTGCTGCACCTTTGCATTTTAAAAATGTTTCTGGCGTGACTCATGATGTGGACGATGGGCGGGGGCTACCTGGTTAGTGGCGGGGCTACCTGGTTAGTGGGCGGGGCTGTCTGGTTAGTGGGCGGGGCTGTCTGTGTTAGTGGGCGGGGCTCCTGGTTAGTGGGCGGGGCTGTCTGTGTTAGTGGGCGGGGCTGTCTGTGTTAGTGGGCGGGGCTACCTGGTTAGTGGGCGGGGCTACCTGGTTAGTGGGCGGGCTACCTGGTTAGTGGGCGGGGCTCTGTGGGCATTGGGCGGGGGGGGGGCTCCTGGGCGTGGTTATGTAAAAGAGGGTCTTGCTCCAATTGAATCTTCCAGAAATGAATGTTGACTTAAAGCTTTCGTGACTGCAGGAATTTGTAGATAGGTTCAAATAAAATAACAAAAAAACTACGACGTTGGCTGCTAACATTCGGGCTACGCCCATTTCAAACCTTGATAGCGAGTTTGTCTTGAGAAGCTGATGACGACCGCTCGTGTTGCGATCGAAACGTCGTTTTTTTGTTGCTTTTCGTTATTTTATTTGAACCTATCAACGTGACTTTACCGAAAGACCCAAAGAATAACTACCAGAAATGCGTGGCTTTAGCAAACGGGTCTATTGGGTAACCCACTTATTGCACTGCGTGCCTTACAGGGATGATCTCTGTGCTGCGATCCACCACCTTGGGCGTGGGCTGAACCACATCAGAGCGCACTCGCCAATTGTGACCAACACAAGCTGCGAGCAGCCTTCACAGGTGTTTCGATCGAGAATAACAGGTAGTCATATTCACACGCCCTTTTGACATCAATCGCTAAATAACTTTGTACCCAATTTTAGAACGTACAGTGTAGTCTAATGGATAATTGAGGGTGTTGTCGATACTAGCACCGGAGTGGCAGTCAAAGGAGGGAATACACGCCCAAGACGAAGACGGAGCGATGAAATGGGCCCACGTGCAGGTGATGTGTAGAGTGTGGCATCGTGACAGATGGCTAAGGCTTGGGGAGGCCATCATCCAGCAGTGAATCGATATTTGCTGATGGGCCTCTGTTGCAAATTCGATTCTGTTGAACATTTCAGTGACTGTAGCGGCCTCTAGTGGCTGCATGGAGTCGCGTGGAAATCCGTTGCATCACGATTTACGAATTGAAAAAAAAGCGTCGATTCCTACATAAAGGTGAAGGCCATCCATTTGTAACGCCGCTCTGCACAGCTTCCGTAGATTCGGTGGCTCGGGAAACCACAGACGAACCGGAAGGCAAGCGACAACCGCGGTTAGCAATTGCCCAAGCTCTGCGGCCCTATACTGGGGGCGTTTGACCAACTCGGTCTAGGAAACCGGGAGCGCCCAGAGAAAACTCATCCCCGTCGAGATGGAACAGATGCAGTTCACACTTTGCTGTTCCACCTTCTCGGGGCGAGCGAGGTTACGACACCTCGTCGACGCCCACGACATCTGAGTGGTCCACCAACCCTCGCCGCCTTGGGCTACATCGCACGATGACTGATGGTGACAGGCCTAATGGCAACGCGGGAGCGCGGGGAGGGTGGCTGCTCCCTGCGGCGTGTACCTTGTGTGCATGCGTTCCCACGCCGCAATAACACATCTTCAAACACACACTGGTTCACGTGTATACTGGTGTACACACGCGTTCATGTGTATACTGGTGTACACACTGGTTCACGTGTATACTAGTGTACACACTGGTTCACGTGTATACTGGTGTACACACTGGTTCACGTGTATACTTGGGTACACACTGGTTCATGTGTATACTTGGGTACACACTGGTTCACGTGTATACTGGTGTACACACTTGTTAACTTGGGGACACACTTGTTTACTTGTATGCATAGGCCATTGTCAGCAGAGGGCAGCACTGCAAAATCCATTGTTGTACTGCACTTTGCTGCAGTGTCTACGTTCTCCGCCTTCAGCAACCCGCACGAGGCAGCGTGGTGAAGTCAAACAACCACCAAGACCCGTACGGTGTGTGGAGGCCCTCATTCAGCAGTGGATTGCTCATTACCTGGTGGTGATACTGCTTCGACACTGTCAGTGGTGCACACGTACAGACAACAACAACCAACACAAGTCGACACATTCGTCAATAACAACACCGCCACTGTATGTGGCCTTAAAAGGAAAACTATATCATTGCCGACGTTTCGGGCAATGGCCCTTCAAAGCGCAAAGAGAGAGACAGAGTGGATAATCAGAGTTGGAAACTGCATGGAGCCTAATGAGAAATACATCTTGACAACAATGCAAATCTTATGACCATTGTTTAATTGTTTAAAATGGCGTACGAATAGTTACCGAATAGTAGTCATATTAAATGAGTTGGTTTACGAGTCATACTTTTAGATTATATAATTATTGATGGGTTTCTGATCATTAGAAAACATTTTCTAAATGTGATTATCATCAGACCCATGGCGCAGAGTGCAGTCTCCAACCCCACTGCCTCTCTGGCCTCTCTATGTGTGTGCTATGAAGAAGGGACATTTTCGAAACGTCGCACGTGCAATGCTTTTTTGCGGCAAGTGTTATTGACAATCGTCGAGGTTTTATGTTTCATTCGGTATAAAAGCTCATACGTCAACATGCACGTCCCGTCACGGTTGGCACGGTAGTTGGCGTATTGCTCAACAATCCCGGTCACTTGAGTTCATATCCTGGCCACGGTTAACATAACCACCCCAGCCTTCACCAGCCTGCGCTAACCAGTCGAGTGAAGTATGGTAACAACAAAACAACCAACCCGTGGTCAACTCAGAGTGGCTCCCCACGATATTGACAACAATGTTCCGACCAGGGGGCTGTGAATTCGTGTGAACAGTCGCAGTAGATCATCGCGAACAATACGCCAGTGTCAATCCACTGCTGGATGAAAGCTGGACCCAGAAGTTATCCTTGAGATAACGAAGAACAAAGCAGCAATGCAACAGCAGCAGCATCATCATCAGCAGCATCATCATCATCATCATCAGCAGCAGCAACAGCAGCAACAGCAGCAGCAGCAACAGCAGCAGCAGCATCATCATCAGCAGCAACAGCAGCAGCAACAGCAGCAGCAGCATCATCATCAGCAGCAGCAGCAGTCATTACCCGCTTTGGCCGACGCGTCGAGATCAGCAGCAGCAGCAGGAGCTGGAGCAGCTGTTGCAGCCCAGCACCTGCCGTGGCCGGGTTCGAGTCCCGCCTCCGTGAATGTTGCGTCCTCAGTGACGTTGGACTCTTCCCCTACACGTGCTCCGTGGCTGAACGCACGCGGCTGTCGTGGATTCCGCACGGGTGCATTGAGGAGTGCGCGCGCGTGCACCACAGCCGACGAGAACGCCGAGTAGAAAGTGAACTCTAATTGTTGTGGGGGGTTTTGATTTTCCAGACGGAAAAAAATATATGATTGTTCTCACTCCGGTAAAAATGCAATTGCAATTATTACCATTACGCTGTAGGTTTCATAAAACTCAATGCAAGCGTCCGCGTGTGTGTCTGTGTGCATGCAGGTTTGTGTGGAACTTTAGTCCATGTGTGGCACCTGCTTCTATACACAAATGTATATCTCCCAACCCTAACGCGTTGTGTAAATGACGAGAGACTCGTAGGCACATGCAGGCGCGCCGTGCGTGTGCCGCTCGCTGCCCGTGTGTATCGATAGGTAGGGCACGTATCGTAAGTAGTCGGTAGGCACGTGTGTGGGTGTGTGTAGGGTGTCTGTCGCAGTGCAGACCCTGCCTGTGCGAGCCATGCGGGCGGGTATTTAAAGCCCCCCCCCCTTACTCGACCCCCCCCGCACCCCTCCCGCGTGCTGTGACTGTGAGGGGGGGCGTGACTCCAATCTCAGGTGGACACACCTGTGCCGTGTGCCTATCCCGCGTCGCGCAACGAGCCCCTGCATCGCCGACACACGCGCTGTCGGTGGCTAAGAGATGTTAACTACCTCGCGTGGTTTGCAGGAGGTCGTGGATTCGATCCCGACCCTGACGCCTGTTCTACATTTGGAGTTTGCGGTGTCTCTCTCCCTGTAGTCGCGTGGATTTTTATCCGGGTCCTCCGGTTTTTCCCTCCACATTAGGAAACGTGCACTTATAGTATTTGGCTGCTCGACATTTCCACTTGATAACCCACTTCGATGAGCTATCATTTGTGGCCAGGACGCTTCTGAAGAAGAGCTACATAGCTCAGTGGGCCTTACTTGGTAAAATAAACA
>WFAB01002873.1:0-25093 GCA_018977245.1 Lethenteron camtschaticum | reverse complement strand
GTGGTGGTGTGGTGGTGGTGTGGTGGTGGTGGTGGTGAGTGGTGGGTGGTGATTGGGGTGGTAGTGGTGGTGGTAGTGGTGGTGGTGGGGGTGGTAGTGGGTGGTGGTAGTGGTGATGGTCATGATGATGATGGTGATGGTCATGATGGTGGTGATGATGGTGATGGTGGTGATGGTCATGATGATGATGGTGATGGTCATGATGGTGGTGATGGTGGTGATGGTCATGATGGTGGTGATGGTCATGATGGTGGTGATGGTGGTGGTGATGGTCATGATGGTGGTGATGGTAGTGGTGATGGTGGTAGTGATGGTATGATGGTGATGATGATGGTGATGATGGTGGTGATGGTGGTGATGATGGTGATGGTGGTGATGATGATGGTGATGGTGGTGATGATGGCCATGATGGTGGTGATGGTGATGATGGTGGTGATGATGGTGATGGTGGTGATGGTGGTGATGATGATGATGGTGGTGATGATGGTCATGATGGTGGTGATGATGATGATGGTGGTGGTGGTGATGGTGGTGATGGTGGTGATGATGATGGTGATGGTGGTGATGATGGCCATGATGGTGGTGATGGTGATGATGGTGATGGTAGTGGTGGTGGTGATGATGGTGATGGTGGTGATGATGGTCATGATGGTGGTGATGATGATGGTGGTGGTGATGATGGTCATGATGGTGGTGATGATGATGGTGGTGATGATGATGATGGTGGTGGTGGTGATGATGGTGGTGGTGGTGATGATGGTGATGGTGGTGGTGATGATGGTCATGATGGTGGTGATGATGGTGGTGGTGGTGATGATGGTGATGGTGGTGGTGATGATGGTCATGATGGTGGTGATGATGGTGGTGATGATGATGGTGGTGGTGGTGATGATGATGGTGGTGATGATGATGGTGATGATGATGGTGGTGGTGGTGATGAAGTTCCCACCTTGTCACTGAACTGGTCCATCGTCTCCTGCAGACTGCGAATCTTCTTCGTAATCTCACTCACAGCGCTCACCTGCACACGCTCACCACACGCTCACCACATCACTCACCACATCACTCACCACTCACCACACGCTCACCACTCACCACATCACACGCTCACCACATCACACGCTCACCACTCCACACGCTCACCACACGCTCACCACATCACACGCTCACCACATCACTCACCACATCACTCACCACATCACTCACCACATCACTCACCACATCACTCACCACTCCACACGCTCACCACACGCTCACCACATCACTCACCACATCACTCACCACATCACTGACCACATCACTCACCACATCACTCACCACACGCTCACCACATCACTCACCACATCACACGCTCACCACTCCACACGCTCACCACTCCACACGCTCACTACTCCAACACAACACAGAGTTGGCTAATATAACAGGCAACACCCCACCTGGTTGATTACGTTCTTCCAAAGATTGCTCAATTTGAGAGACAAAACACAGACACGGAGACACACAGACAGACACACAAGCAGAGAGAGATGACACAGAAACATACAGAGAGAGACACCAACAGAGACACACACATAGACACAGAGAGATAACACACATAGACACACACAGAGACACACACATAGACACACAGAGAGAGATAACACACACAGACACAAAAAGAGAGATGACACAGAGACTCACAGAGAAACAACGCCTCTGTGTCGAGGCCTTAAATAGAGAGAGGGGGTAGAGAGAGAGGGGGGGGGTAGAGAGAGGGGGGGGTAGAGAGAGAGGGGGGGGTAGAGAGAGAGGGGGGGGTAGAGAGAGAGGGGGGGGTAGAGAGAGGGGGGGGGTAGAGAGAGAGGGGGGGTAGAGAGAGAGGGGGGGGGGGTAGAGAGAACTAGCAAGTCAGTGCAAGGCTGTAGCCATGGAGTCAACATTGAGGGGGGGGGGACCAAATCTTCCAGGGGGTCTGGGCCCCCCCCCCCAGACGAACATCTACATTTAAAAACTAATTTCCTGCCATTTCCTCACAAAAATATTTTTTTTATTCACTAACACATGGGATGGACTTTTTCTTAATTTTTTACAATAATGTCTAATAGTGTATTGTATTACATTACTCTGTTTTATCTTTTCTTGTTTCATAGCATGTAATGGCAGAGATTAGGGATTCACAAAGTAAAACCATAACCACAATCATATAAACAGAAATCTATGCATTGTTATATGAAGACAAGTCCAGATTTTGTGGCCAAGGTTTAGCAAATTATTGTTTTTATTAACATCGCATCGCAATTATTTAAAAAAATATTTTTATAGCAACAAATTGGGGGGACATCTTGAGCATATTTGAGTATGGGGGGGGGTGTCCTCCCCCAATACATATATTATATTTATTATAACATATAATTATTATAACATATAATTATTATAATATATTATATTATTATAACATATAATTATTATAACATATAATTATTATAATATAATATATTATTATAACATATAATTATTATAATATTATTATAACATAGAATTATTATAACATATTATATTATAATAACATTGAAGTATTATAACATTTTATAATTATTATAACATATAATTATAACATATTATAATTATTATAACATTATAATTATTATAACATAGTATAATTATTATAACATTATATTATTATAACATAATTTTTATAACATTATATTATTATAACATATTATAATTACGGCCTTGTGTCAATGAGAGATGTGGAGGTTTGGTGGCTGCAGTAGAGGACACAGAGAGAGAGACACTGAACCAAACTAACTAACTAAGACTGGAGCTGTAATGCTGCACAACACAGAGAGAGAGAGACACGTAATCAAACAAACTAACTAAGACTAGAGCTGTAATGCTGCACAACACAGAGAGAGAGACACTGAACCAAACAAACAAACTAAGACTGGAGCTGTAATGCTGCACAACACAGAGAGAGAGACACTGAACCAAACAAACAAACTAAGACTGGAGCTGTAATGCTGCACAACACAGAGAGAGAGACACTGAACCAAACAAACAAACTAAGACTAGAGCTGTAATGCTGCACAACACACGAGAGAGAGAGACACTGAACCAAACAAACTAACTAAGACTAGAGCTGTAATGCTGCACAACACAGAGAGAGAGAGAGACACTTAATCAAACAAACTAACTAAGACTAGAGCTGTAACACAACACAAGAGAGAGAGTTTGTCACACGCGAGTAACGCGGCGCCTGCTGCTGACTACGACTCCCGCGGGCTGCTGCTGCTGAACGGGCGGGAGAATTGAAGCGAACGCCGCCAGGCGAGCGCAGGAGGCGAGGCCCCGCCGCGTTGACGAGCTGCAACCTGCTACTCAATCGACATCCCTACGAGAGACACAGCGAGGCTCTACCTCGGTAAACAACAACAACCACCACAACAACAACAACAACCACAACAACAATCGCGACGAGAATTTCTCACCTCAGATTTCAGTTCCCGCGCGGAGCGGCACCTTTCCGTTACCTCGTGACGTCACACGGCAGCAGCAGGTGACATGACGTCACGCGGCAGCAGCAGGTGACATGACGTCACGCGGCAGCAGCAGCAGGTGACATGACGTCACTCGCGGGGTACCAGACAGTCCCCTGCCACAACGAGCGGCTCTGTAACTCAGATAGATTATGTTAATGAGATACAATTGTCACGACGTTTCGGCCACAACGCAAGCAGCCGTCTTCAGGTGAACAATATTGGTGGCGAAAGCCGACGTTACACATGCTGGTGATGCCCTGCTCAATTCCATTAAATTTGTGTTTCACTGTAATTTGCATCTGGTGTCTTGGTTTTAATTCTCAAATCTTCTGATTGATCATTTCGTCCCTCGCTACGTTCGAAATCATTGCTTGCTCTGGCATACTTATATGCAATAAGCTGGATGTAAGCACAGTTCTGATATAAACAACATTTCACTGGTGGAGATATTCACAGGGCACCTGATACAAGTACACTTTGGATGGACTTGCATGCAAAACGTGCTTTTATCCAGCTCATACTGAAATACTATCATAACCCATTATTACTGAAACAGTGACATGTAATTGTTTTAAACAATGTACCAATTTTATATTCGCTAAACTTGACCGCAAACGCCTTTCTCTGGCAGTCGTGACAGCGCCCAGCAAACGGCGGCACTTTGACAGCCGCAAGCAGCGCTCCACATCGTCCAGTGCCGGAGATGGACATTCCACATTCCTGCGCCGGGGGACCTGGTTCAGTGGGACAGCCGCTGGCGATGTGTATGCACCAGTTGGTACAGGCTGACAATGTCCCGCTCGTTTCAGCAACCCCAGAGGAACGGACGGTGGTGATGACACCAATGCTGTTGCTCTTGACGTTGATGAGGATGTTGCTGCTGCTGCTGCTGATGATGATCCTGCTGATGAGGCACAGTCCGTGTTTCCAACTCTCTACAATATAACATCCTAGGTAATGTACGTAGTACTGATAAGCAACTGGATTTCTATTGTCGTTTTGAGCTCCGTATGCTTAGATCGCTCCTGGTCACCCTTGCACAAAGAGACGTTAAGTTTCAATTGATTCCTGGTGAAATCCAAGCGCTTGCGAATTTGAGACCTGAGTTTGACTCCCGGTCATGGAAATGGACAGTGGCGAATTGTATCGGAATAGGTGACGAGCCAAACAATCTCCCACCACCCCCCACGTCACTAGTTTGCACTGACCAGCGTGGTGAAGTATGGTCAAACTAACCCCATGACCGGCGAGGCCTTCATCCAACAGTGGACACAGAGCTGTACATTTCGATGTAAAGCTGCTTTCGTGACTGCAGGGATTCATCTTCTTGGTTCGTTCGGTAAAGTCACGTAGAAGGGAAATAATAAAATAATAGAAATATGAAACAATAAAAATTCTCACGACGTTTCGACTGCAACACAAGCAATCATCGTCAAGTGTGAAATCCACAGCAAGAAAGTTTGAAAAATTTTTTTTTTGCTGTGCTTAGCTTCCGAGATCAGACGAGATCGGGCGCATTCAAGGGGATATGGTCGTAGGTCATGCTTGCAGAGACCTGACGCACATTCATATGTAAAAATCAAGTTCGATTCCCAACACTGGTCCTGGCGTCAAATGAGTGGCGTGTACAAACACCGCAGCACCGGGGAGACAAAGGCGGCCGGGCGTGGTGCTGGCCACCCACCCCCTACGAACACAGCAAATACCTGAGTTCAACTCCCGCTCACGTAAAACCAAGTCGAGCGAGAAGGTAGTTGAGTGCCTGGGTAGCTGAGTGAGAGAATAGTTGAGTGGCTGTGAAGTTGCGTGGCTGTGTAGTTGCGTTAGTGAGTCGTTGAGATATTGCGTAGTTGACTTCCTGGGTAGTTGAGTCACTGGATAGTTGAGTGGCTGTGTAGTTGAGTGACGGCGTAGCTGGGTGGCTGTGTAGTTGAGTGACGGCGTAGCTGGGTGGCCGTGTAGTTGAGTGACGATGTAGCTGGGTGGCTGAGTAGTTGAGTGACGGTGTAGCTGGGTGGCTGTGTAGTTGAGTGACGGTGTAGCTGGGTGGCTGTGTAGTTGAGTGACGGTGTAGCTGGGTGGCTGTGTAGTTGAGTGACGGCGTAGCTGGGTGGCTGAGTAGTTGAGTGACGGTGTAGCTGGGTGGCTGTGTAGTTGAGTGACGGCGTAGCTGGGTGGCTGAATAGTTGAGTGACGGCGTAGCTGGGTGGCTGTGTAGTTGAGTGACGGCGTAGCTGGGTGGCTGAGTAGTTGAGTGACGGTGTAGCTGGGTGGCTGTGTAGTTGAGTGATGGCGTAGCTGGGTGGCTGAGTAGTTGAGTGACGATGTAGCTGGGTGGCTGTGTAGTTGAGTGACGATGTAGCTGGGTGGCTGTGTAGTTGAGTGACGATGTAGCTGGGTGGCTGAGTAGTTGAGTGACGATGTAGCTGGGTGGCTGTGTAGTTGAGTGACGATGTAGCTGGGTGGCTGTGTAGTTGAGTGACGATGTAGCTGGGTGGCTGAGTAGTTGAGTGACGATGTAGCTGGGTGGCTGTGTAGTTGAGTGACGATGTAGCTGGGTGGCTGTGTAGTTGAGTGACGGTGTAGCTGGGTGGCTGTGTAGTTGAGTGACGGCGTAGCTGGGTGGCTGTGTAGTTGAGTGACGATGTAGCTGGGTGGCTGTGTAGTTGAGTGACGGTGTAGCTGGGTGGCTGTGTAGTTGAGTGACGGCGTAGCTGGGTGGCTGTGTAGTTGAGTGACGGCGTAGCTGGGTGGCTGTGTAGTTGAGTGACGATGTAGCTGGGTGGCTGTGTAGTTGAGTGACGATGTAGCTGGGTGGCTGTGTAGTTGAGTGACGATGTAGCTGGGTGGCTGTGTAGTTGAGTGACGGCGTAGCTGGGTGGCTGTGTAGTTGAGTGACGGCGTAGCTGGGTGGCTGTGTAGTTGAGTGACGATGTAGCTGGGTGGCTGTGTAGTTGAGTGACGGTGTAGCTGGGTGGCTGTGTAGTTGAGTGATGATGTAGCTGGGTGGCTGTGTAGTTGAGTGACGATGTAGCTGGGTGGCTGAGTAGTTGAGTGACGGCGTAGCTGGGTGGCTGTGTAGTTGAGTGACGATGTAGCTGGGTGGCTGTGTAGTTGAGTGACGGTGTAGCTGGGTGGCTGTGTAGTTGAGTGACGATGTAGCTGGGTGGCTGTGTAGTTGAGTGACGATGTAGCTGGGTGTCTGTGTAGTTGAGTGACGATGTAGCTGGGTGGCTGTGTAGTTGAGTGACGATGTAGCCGATGTGGTGGTGGTGGGTTCGGCGTGCGCGGTATAAAAACACTCGCAGGGCTGCCGTGGGTGGGGTCACAGCCACCAGCGCGGAGGGTCGCTCACGGCCTCCCCCCCCCTCCCCTCCCCCTCTCCCTCCCCCCACCCTCCCCCCTCCCTCTTCCCCTCCCCTCCCCCTCTCCCTCCCTCCCTCTCCCCCTCCCTCCCCCCTCCCTCCCCCCTCCCTCTCCCCCTCCCTCCCCCCCTCCATCCCCCCTCCCTCCCTCTCCCCCTCCCTCCCCCCTCCCTCCTCCCCCCCTCCCTCCCCCCTCCCTCCCCCCTCCCCCCCTCCCCTCCCCCTCACGCCGCCTCCACCAACCCCCTCCACCCCCCCGCCCCGCCGGCTTCAAAAGCGCCTCTTCCAGTTCCAGCAGCCCCGCCCCTCACTCACTCCCTCTCTACAACCTGCTCCAGGACGCGCTCGAGAGAGACAGAGAGAGAACTAGAGACGACGAGGAGATAGTGGTGGTGGAGGAGATAGTGGTGGAGGAGATAGTGGTGGAGGAGGTAGTGTTGGAGGAGGTAGTGGTGGAAGAGATAGTGGTGGAGGAGATAGTGGTGGAGGAGGTAGTGGTGGAGGAGGTAGTGGTGGAGGAGATAGTGGTGGAGGAGGTAGTGGTGGAGGAGGTAGTGGTGGAGGAGATAGTGGTGGAGGAGATAGTGGTGGAGGAGTAGTGGTGGAGGAGGTAGTGGTGGAGGAGATAGTGGTGGAGGAGGAGGAGGTGGTGGAGGAGGAGGAGGTGGAGGTAGTGGTGGAGGTCTCCCAGGCGCGGGACTGCGGTGAGAGCCCCAGCAGCAGCAGACCAGGCGGCTTGGCAGCTGGGGGCGAGTGGTGTGCGCCTCTGCAAGCTTCAACAATTAACAGCGGCAGCGGCGGTAATAGCAGCAGCAGCACCACTATCAGCAATACACAATCACCATCATCATCACCATCAGCAATACACAATCACCATCAGCAATACACAATCACCACCATCATCATCACCATCAGCAATACACAATCATCATCACTATCAACAACACACAATCACCATCAGTATCACCATCAGCAATACACAATCACCATCAGTATCACCATCAGCAATACACAATCACCATCAGTATCACCATCAGCAATACACAATCACCATCATCATCACCATCAGCAATACACAATCATCATCACTATCAACAACACACAATCACCATCAGTATCATCACCATCAGCAATACACAATCACCATCAGTATCACCATCAGCAATACACAATCACCATCAGTATCACCATCAGCAATACACAATCACCATCAGTATCACCATCAGCAATACACAATCACCATCAGTATCACCATCAGCAATACACAATCACCATCAGTATCACCATCAGCAATACACAATCACCATCAGTATCACCATCAGCAATACACAATCACCATCAGTATCACCATCAGCAATACACAATTATCATCATCATCAGCAATACACAATCACCATCAGTATCACCATGACCAACATAAAATTAACACAAACATCACCACAAGCATCATCATTAGCAGCAACACAATCGCCATTGTCACCACCAACACCACCACCAGCACCATCCGCAACACGATCGCCATCTGTACCAGCATCATCGGCTGTAGCAGCGCCATCGCCACCACCATCGTCAGCAGCTGTAGCGGCACCACCACCCACCTCCACCGCCACCGCCTCCACCACCAGCGCCACCACCACCGCCACCACCTCCACCACCGCCGCCACCACCAGCGCCGCCACCACCTCCACCACCGCCCGCCGCCGCCGCCAGCGCCACCAGCGCCACCTCCACCGCCGCCCACCACCAGCGCCACCACCACCTCCACCACCACCACCACGACAGACCTGGGTGTTTACATATAAATATTTATACTACCGATGATGATACTACTACTGCTAATGATACTATTACTGATACTACTACTGCTGATGATACTATTACTGATACTACTATTGCTGATACTACTACTGCTGTTGATACTATGACTGATACTACTACTGCTGATACTACTACTGCTGATGATACTATTACTGATACTACCGATGATGATACTACTACTGCTGATACTACTATTACTGATACTACTGATGATGATACTACTACTGCTGATGATACTATTACTGATACTGCTGCTGATGATACTACTACTGCTGATGATACTATTACTGATACTACTACTGCTGATACTACTACTGCTGATGATACTATTACTAATACTACCGATGATGATACTACTACTGATCATACTACCGGTGATGATACTACTACTGCTGATGATACTATTACTAATATTACCGATGGTGATACTACTACTGCTGATACTACCGGTGATTATACTACTACTGCTGATACTACCGATGATGATACTACTACTGCTGATACTACTACTGCTAATGATACTACTACTGCTGATGATACTACTATTACCTTAAACCTTACCTGCTAAAGGGTAAAAGGTAGGGTAGAGTGATTGTATTGTGGTAAGGGTAAAATGTAGGGTAAAGGTAGGCTCGTTGCTTTTTAAATCCTTTATATTAAGTTTGCTTGCTTGCTTAGGACCGTGCAAATCTTTCGGTCGTTTTTTAACCCACTTCCCGTGATCCAATCGAGCTGACATTTTGCACACAGACTCGTTGTGCGAGACAATTAATGTTCTTTAAAAAAAATTTTACAAAATTTTACACTGTTTAGGGAAAACAAATTAAATATTTAATTACCAATTGCTTAATACTCGCAGAAATCATCTGACCCATAGGTGGCAGCCATCTCAAGCCAGAGGACGAGAGGACTCTAGCCGCCACGCATATAAAGGATTTATAGTGAAAAACTTTGTTTTTACGGGTTATACTTTTTACCTTTTGCCTTGCCGAGGCCTAAGCAGAGGGGTGGGTGGCCAGCCGCCTGTGTCTCTCCTCAAGTGGCAGTGTTCATACAGTGTGTGTGCTGCGTGTCTCTGTCTGTCTGTCTATGCCACCCACCTAGATCCGTATCTTACACCCATTGTCGGCACTATCTGTATCGAGACCACCAAGATGAATGCACAGGACGATCAGGTGAGCGTCACGTCTCTACCCCCCTCCCCTCCCCCGTGTGTCTCGCAAGCCAAGCAGGCTCCAGCCTGGTAGTGCTGATTGTGGGGACTGGTGAACCACTGCCGTATTTGGGAACAAAGCGTCTAGTGCAGTGGTTCTTAACCTGGGGCTGTGCAAGATGCCCCTCTCCTGAGGTTAAGAGCAACTGGTTTAGAGTAGGACTGAACGATTCATCTATTTGAAATCGAAATCGCAATTTGAAGCAATGCGATGAGGAAATCGCAAAGGCTGCAATTTTTTTTTGCGATTTGAAAAATCCGATTAGTTATTGGAATTGTTTTTACTTATTATTACTACAACTTTATTGATTTCACTTCACAATTGTTCTATGTTTGATTGTTCTATTTCAATGTTTTTTAATAAATACATGTTGGAAGCAATTAATATATTTGTAAGTTCTCATCCTTGCATCATCAGAATATATGTAGCAGTTGACACGTTGATGGTGTCACGTGGTAATGCTGCACCACGTGTTGTACATCTACTGCACCCCGAGTATCGAACTGCAGCTTGACTTGAACAATTCTTTTGAAAATCAAATCGCAATTGCAACATTGCCCCCAAATCGTCCAGCCCTCGTGTCGAGCGTGAAAGCCTCTTCTTGTTATTGCCCCCCCCCCGACCCCTGGCTTTGCCGTCACCCTCTGCAGGGCGCCCTCCAGCGACGCAGCGTTTTGACCACCAGGCAGCGCCGTCTCAGGCGGCGCTGCCTGGTGGTTCATCGGTGTATCGTGGCGCCGCAGCCGCCACGCCACCAGCCCCCGCAAGAGGAGGAGGAGGAAGACTCGCTGTGGGCGGCGGCTGCGGCGGCCACCGACCCTGAGACCGTCGCTGCTCTGGTGAGAGAGACGCTCCACTCCACACTCCACCCAGACTCCACTCCACCCCCCATTCCACCCCCCGTGGTTGAAACGGCACCACGGGGAGGATCGGAGGAGGAGGGCGACCGGGTTGATGGTTTTGACGTCGACGTGTTCGCGTGGCCCCGACGGCGGCCGCGGGCGCCGCCTCTTGTCGCTGCTGCTGCAGCTGCAGCTGCTGCTGTCTCTGCTGCTGCTGCTGTTGTCGCTGCTGCTGCTGCTGTTGTCGCTGCTGCTGTTGTCGCTGCTGCTGCTGCTGTTGTCGCTGCTGCTGCTGCTGTTGTCGCTGCTGCTGCTGCTGTCTCTCTGCTGCTGCTGCTGCTGCTGTCTCTGCTGCTGCTGCTGTCTCTGCTGCTGCTGTCTCTCTGCTGCTGCTGTCTCTGCTGCTGCTGTCTCTCTGCTGCTGCTGTCTCTCTGCTGCTGCTGCTGCTGTTGTCTCTGCTGCTGCTGTCTCTGCTGCTGTCTCTCTGCTGCTGCTGCTGCTGTCTCTCTGCTGCTGTCTCTCTGCTGCTGCTGCTGTCTCTCTGCTGCTGTCTCTGCTGCTGCTGCCTCTGCTGCTGTCTCTCTGCTGCTGTCTCTGCTGCTGCTGCCTCTGCTGCTGTCTCTCTGCTGCTGTCTCTGCTGCTGTCTCTCTGTTGCTGCTGTCTCTCTGCTGCTGTCTCTGCTGCTGCTGCCTCTGCTGCTGTCTCTCTGCTGCTGCCTCTGCTGCTGTCTCTCTGCTGCTGTCTCTGCTGCTGTCTCTCTGTTGCTGCTGTCTCTGCTGCTGCTGCTGTCTCGCTGCTGTCTCTCTGCTGCTGCTGTCTCTGCTGCTGCTGTCTCTCTGCTGCTGCTGTCTCTCTGCTGTTGCTGTCTCTGCTGCTGCTGTCTCTGCTGCTGCCGTCTCTGCTGCTGCTGTCTCGCTGCTGTCTCTCTGCTGCTGCTGTCTCTGCTGCTGCTGTCTCTCTGCTGCTGCTGTCTCTGCTGCTGCTGCTGTCTCTCTGCTGCTGCTGCTGCTGCTGTCTCTCTGCTGCTGCTGTCTCTGCTGCTGCTGCTGTGTTGCTGCTGCTGCTGTCTCTGCTGCTGCTACTGTCTCTGCTGCTGCTGTCTCTGCTGCTGCTGTCTCTGCTGCTGCTGTCTCTGCTGCTGCTGTCTCTCTGCTGCTGCTGTCTCTCTGCTGCTGCTGTCTCTCTGCTGCTGCTGTTGCTGCTGCTGCTGTTGCTGCTGCTGTTGCTGCTGTCGCTGCTGTTGCTGCTGTCGCTGCTGCTGTGGCTGCTGCTGTTGCTGCTGCTGTTGCTGCTGTCTCTGCTGCTGCTGCTGCCTCTACTGCTGCTGCTGTTGTCTCTGCTGCTGCTGCTGTCTCTGCTGCTGCTGTCTCTGCTGCTGCTGCTGTCTCTGCTGCTGCTGTCTCTGCTGCTGCTGCTGTCTCTGCTGCTGCTGTCTCTGCTGCTGCTGCTGCTGCTGTCTCTGCTGCTGCTGTCTCTGCTGCTGCTGTTACTGTCTCTGCTGCTGCTGCTGTCGCTGCTGCTGCTGCTGTGGCTGCTGCTGTTGCTGCTGCTGTTGTTACTGTCTCTGCTGCTGCTGCTGTCTCTGCTGCTGCTGCTGCCTCTACTGCTGCTGCTGCTGTCGCTGCTGCTGCTGCTGTGGCTGCTGCTGTTGCTGCTGCTGTTGTTACTGTCTCTGCTGCTGCTGCTGTCTCTGCTGCTGCTGTCTCTGCTGCTGCTGCTGTCTCTGCTGCTGCTGTTACTGTCTCTGCTGCTGCTGCTGTCGCTGCTGCTGCTGCTGTGGCTGCTGCTGTTGTTACTGTCTCTGGCTGCTGCTGTGTCTCTGCTGCTGCTGCTGCCTCTACTGCTGCTGCTGCTGTCTCTGCTGCTGCTGTCTCTGCTGCTGCTGCTGTCTCTGCTGCTGCTGCTGTCTCTCTGCTGCTGCTGTCTCTGCTGCTGCTGCTGTCTCTGCTGCTGCTGTCTCTGCTGCTGCTGTTACTGTCTCTGCTGCTGCTGCTGTCGCTGCTGCTGCTGTGGCTGCTGCTGTTGCTGCTGCTGCTGCTGTTGCTGCTGCTGCTGTTACTGTCTCTGCTGCTGCTGTCTCTGCTGCTGTTGCTGCTGTCGCTGCTGCTGTCGCTGCTGCTGCTGCTGTGGCTGCTGCTGTGGCTGCTGCTGTTGCTGCTGCTGTTGCTGCTGCTGCTGTTACTGTCTCTGCTGCTGCTGCTGTTGTTGCTGCTGTTGCTGCTGTCGCTGCTGCTGCTGTGGCTGCTGCTGTTGCTGCTGCTGCTGTTACTGTCTCTGCTGCTGCTGCTGTTGCTGCTGTTGTCGCTGCTGCTGTCTCTGCTGCTGCTGTCTCTGCTGCTGCTGTCGCTGCTGCTGCTGCTGTCTCTTCTGCTGCTGCTGTCTCTCTGCTGCTGCTGTCTCTCTGCTGCTGCTGTCTCTCTGCTGCTGCTGTCTCTCTGCTGCTGCTGTCTCTCTGCTGCTGCTGTCTCTGCTGCTGCTGTCTCTCTGCTGCTGCTGTCTCTCTGCTGCTGCTGTCTCTGCTGCTGCTGCTGTCTCTCTGCTGCTGCTGTCTCTGCTGCTGCTGCTGTCTCTGCTGCTGCTGTCTCTCTGCTGCTGCTGTCTCTCTGCTGCTGCTGTCTCTCTGCTGCTGCTGCTGCGGCTGTTGCTGCTGTTGCTGCTGTTGTCTCTGCTGCTGCTGTCTCTGCTGCTGTCTCTCTGCTGCTGCTGCTGTCTCTCTGCTGCTGTCTCTGCTGCTGCTGCCTCTGCTGCTGTCTCTCTGCTGCTGTCTCTGCTGCTGTCTCTCTGTTGCTGCTGTCTCTGCTGCTGCTGCTGTCTCTCTGCTGCTGCTGTCTCTCTGCTGCTGCTGTCTCTCTGCTGCTGCTGTCTCTGCTGCTGCTGCTGTCTCTCTGCTGCTGCTGTCTCTCTGCTGCTGCTGTCTCTGCTGCTGCTGCTGTCTCTGCTGCTGCTGTCTCTCTGCTGCTGCTGTCTCTCTGCTGCTGCTGTCTCTGCTGCTGCTGTCTCTCTGCTGCTGCTGCGGCTGTTGCTGCTGTTGCTGCTGTTGTCTCTGCTGCTGCTGTCTCTGCTGCTGTCTCTCTGCTGCTGCTGCTGCTGTCTCTCTGCTGCTGTCTCTCTGCTGCTGCTGCTGTCTCTCTGCTGCTGTCTCTGCTGCTGCTGCCTCTGCTGCTGTCTCTCTGCTGCTGTCTCTGCTGCTGCTGCCTCTGCTGCTGTCTCTCTGCTGCTGTCTCTGCTGCTGTCTCTCTGTTGCTGCTGTCTCTGCTGCTGCTGCTGTCTCGCTGCTGTCTCTCTGCTGCTGCTGTCTCTGCTGCTGCTGTCTTCTGCTGCTGCTGTCTCTCTGCTGCTGCTGTCTCTGCTGCTGCTGTCTCTGCTGCTGCTGCTGTCTCTGCTGCTGCTGCTGTCTCTCTGCTGCTGCTGCTGCTGTCTCTGCTGCTGCTGCTGTCTCTCTGCTGCTGCTGTCTCTGCTGCTGCTGCTGTGTTGCTGCTGCTGCTGTCTCTCTGCTGCTGCTGCTGTCTCTCTGCTGCTGCTGTCTCTGCTGCTGCTGTCTCTCTGCTGCTGCTGTCTCTCTGCTGCTGCTGTCTCTGCTGCTGCTGTCTCTGCTGCTGCTGTCTCTCTGCTGCTGCTGTCTCTCTGCTGCTGCTGTCTCTGCTGCTGTTGCTGCTGTCGCTGCTGCTGTCGCTGCTGCTGCTGCTGTCGCTGCTGCTGTGGCTGCTGCTGTTGCTGCTGCTGCTGCTGTTGCTGCTGCTGCTGTTACTGTCTCTGCTGCTGCTGCTGTTGTTGCTGCTGTTGCTGCTGTCGCTGCTGCTGCTGTGGCTGCTGCTGTGGCTGCTGCTGTTGCTGCTGCTGCTGTTACTGTCTCTGCTGCTGCTGCTGTTGCTGCTGTTGTCGCTGCTGCTGTCTCTGCTGCTGCTGTCTCTGCTGCTGCTGCTGTCTCTCTGCTGCTGCTGTCTCTCTGCTGCTGCTGTCTCTGCTGCTGCTGTCTCTCTGCTGCTGCTGTCTCTGCTGCTGCTGTCTCTGCTGCTGCTGTTACTGTCGCTGCTGCTGCTGCTGTGGCTGCTGCTGTGGCTGCTGCTGTTGCTGCTGCTGCTGCTGTTGCTGCTGCTGCTGTTACTGTCTCTGCTGCTGCTGCTGTTGCTGCTGCTGCTGCTGCTGTCTCTGCTGCTGCTGTCTCTGCTGCTGTTGCTGCTGTCGCTGCTGCTGCTGCTGTGGCTGCTGCTGTGGCTGCTGCTGTGGCTGCTGCTGCTGCTGTTGCTGCTGCTGTTGCTGCTGCTGTGGCTGCTGCTGTCTCTGCTGCTGCTGCTGTTGCTGCTGCTGTTGTCTCTGCTGCTGCTGTTGCTGCTGCTGCTGTTGTCTCTGCTGCTGCTGTTGCTGCTGCTGCTGTTGTTGCTGCTGTTGCTGCTGTCGCTGCTGCTGCTGCTGTGGCTGCTGCTGCTGCTGTTGCTGCTGCTGCTGTTACTGTCTCTGCTGCTGTTGTTGCTGCTGCTGCTGTTACTGTCTCTGCTGCTGTTGCTGCTGTTGTCGCTGCTGCTGCTGCTGCCGCCGTCACGACGAAGACGATGGCGTCTCGACTCGGAGCTTTCGTGGCCGCGGCAGCACTTGATGTTCTCGGCTCTTTGGCTAAAGTGACGTCGGTGGCTTCAAAGGAAATCACGCGGCGCCCCCCGTTGTTCTAACGCCGCCCCCCCCCTCGTCAGCGCCGTCACCGCCGCCGCCGCCGCTACATGAGCAGGCCGGAGCTGCTGGCGGCGGCGGCGGCGGAATTTAGGCGGCAGCAGCAACAACAACAGCAGCAGCAGCATCAACACCAGCAACAGCTACAACAACAGCAGCAGCAGCAGCTTCAAGAACAGCAGCAGCAGCATCAACACCAGCAACAGCATCAACACCAGCAGCAGCAACAACAACAGCAGCAGCAGCTTCAAGAACAGCAGCAGCAGCATCAACACCAGCAACAGCATCAACAGCAGCAGCAGCTACAACAGCAGCAGCAGCAGCAGCTTCAAGAACAGCAGCAGCAGCATCAACACCAGCAACAGCATCAACAGCAGCAGCTACAACAACATCAGCAGCAGCTACAACAACATCAGCAGCAGCAGCAGCAGCTACAACAACAGCAGCAGCAGCATCAACACCAGCAACAGCTACAACAACAGCAGCAGCAGCTACAGCAACAGCATCAACAGCAGCAGCAGCTACAACAGCAGCAGCAACAGCAGCAGCAGCAGCTACAACAGCAGCAACATCAGCAACAGCAACAACAACAGCAACAACCTCAACAACAGCAGCAGCAACAACAGCAACAGCCGGCGGCGGTGGTGGTAGTGGTGGTGATGGTGGTGGGTGCTGGCGCTAGGGTGGCGCCGTCCAATTTTTAAATAATAATAGTTTTTTAATTTGAACTTGTTTTAACTTGTGTTGCTTATTTTCACTGTTTTTAAAAAAAATTTGCACGTGTTGGTGGTGTATGCTGGCGCTAGGGTGGCGGCGCCTTGTCGATTTTTAACAATCGGTAGTTTTTATTAATTTTAACTTGATTTAACTTGTGTGGATTTTTTTCACCGTTTTGCACTTTTTTTAAATTTGTATTGCACCAGCACATTTATTTAGTACATGACACAACACGAGTTTTGATTTGTTTAGATTTGTTTAGATTTGTTTTTGAGTGTTTTTAACTGTTTATAAAAAATTCGTTAATCATAAAGCCATTTAATCAAACTTTAAGCGTATTATTCACGTCTTGATGAGAAGCACACTTCACTCTGCGATCTGTTGTGCCCTCTGTCCGTGATGAATCATTTACATTAACGGCTGCCAAAGCCCCGTGGTGGAGAAAGTGACATCAGTGGTGCTGACAATCTGGTTTGCACTTTGTGCGTGGGTGACTGTGTGTGGGTGACTGTGGGTGTGTGACTGTGGGTGACTGCGTGGTTGACTGTGTGTGTGTGACTGTGGGTGACTGCGTGGTTGACTGCGTGGGTGACTGCGTGGGTGACTGTGTGTGGGACTGTGGGTGACTGTGTGGGTGACTGTGTGTGGGTGACTGTGTGGGTGACTGTGTGTGGGTGACTGTGTGGGTGACTGTGTGTGTGACTGTGTGTGTGACTGTGGGTGACTGCGTGGGTGACTGTGTGGTTGACTGTGTGGGACTGTGGGTGACTTTGTGTGGGTGACTGCGTGGTTGACTCTGTGGGTGACTGTGTGTGGGTGACTGTGGGTGACTGCGTGGTTGACTGTGCGTGGGTGACTGTGTGTGGGACTGTGTGGGTGACTGTGTGGGTGACTGTGGGTGACTGCGTGGTTGACTGTGTGTGGGTGACTGTGTGTGGGAATGTGGGTGACTGCGTGGTTGACTGTGCGTGGGTGACTGTGTGGTTGACTGTGCGTGGGTGACTGTGTGGGTGACTGTGTGTGGGTGACTGTGGGTGACTGCGTGGTTGACTGTGTGGGTGACTGTGTGTGGGTGACTGTGGGTGACTGCGTGGTTGACTGTGTGTGGGACTGTGGGTGACTGTGTGGGTGACTGTGTGTGGGTGACTGTGGGTGACTGCGTGGTTGACTGTGCGTGGGTGACTGTGGGTGACTGTGTGGGTGACTGTGTGTGGGACTGTGGGTGACTGTGTGGGTGACTGTGTGGGTGACTGTGTGTGGGACTGTGGGTGACTCTGTGGGTGACTGTGTGGGTGACTGTGCACGGGTGACTGTGCGCGGGTGACTACTCACCAACACTCACCGCTACTCACCACTACTCACCACTACCACTCACCACCACCACTCACCACTACTCACTACTGGTGATGCGGGTGATGGTGGTGATGGTGGTGGTGGCGGTGGGGATGGTGGTGGTGGTGACGGTGGTGGTGGTGGTGATGGTGATGGTGGTGGTGACGTTGGTGGTGGTGGTGATGGTGGTGACGGTGGTGGTGATGGTGATGGTGGTGGTGGTGATGGTGGTGACGGTGGTGGTGACGGTGGTGATGGTGGTGGTGGTGATGGTGGTGGTGATGGTGGTGGTGGTGATGGTGGTCGTGATGGTGGTGGTGATGATGGTGGTGGTGGTGATGGTGGTCGTGATGGTGGTGATGGTGGTGGTGGTGGTCGTGGTGGTGGTGGTGATCGTGGTGGTGGTGGTGATGGTGGTGGTGGTGGTGGTGATGGTGGTGGTGATGATGGTGGTGGTGGTGGTGGCTCAGCCGCTCAGCCGCTCAGTCACTCTAACTCATTCACTCAACCACTCGCTCACTCAGCCACTCACTCCCTCAACCACTAACTGACTGAACCACTCACTCAAACACTCACTTATTCAACCATTCCAGTATTCATTCAACCAGTCACTCAACCATTATGTCGCTGGACGAGTCCCACCTTGATGGGTCTGCAACGTTTCCGTCCAGAGTTATTGCCAAAAAAACACACATCCCAGAATCTTCTCGGGTTGGGGTCCAAATGTTGTCGCTTATTATATCCCATGAGAAACATCGCATCGAAAAAATGTGATTGGATTCTCCCCGCCTGGACGAGCAGAATTGAATATGTAAGCATCAGGGTTTGGATCAAACTTAGAACCTCCTGTATACCGGGCGAAGTAGTGACCTTCTCGTCACCCGGGTCGCCCTAATCCATTCGCGTATCTCTTCTTCTTCTTCTGTGTGTGTGCTACAGGCGGGTGTCTCAGATTGCCAGCACCACGTGATGGGAGCTCCAGGGCATGCTGCGTGTTCGCCAGGAGGGGCTGGGCAAGGTGGCGTAGTCGCTGGAGCAGCTGCGGGCGGGCGCGGCACCGCCGCTCTCACCCTGGCGGAGTGCAGCAACACAGCGGGGCGGCACCAGCGGGACACTCTGGACAACGCAGGCAAGGTGCGCGCCAGCCACTCGCTCACTCATCCACTCGCTCACTCACCCACTCGCTCACTCACTCACTCAGCCACTCGTACAGCCACTCACTTACTCAACCACTAACTGAAACCACTCACTCAACTATTCACTCACTCAACCACTAACTCAACCATTCACTCAAACATTCATTCACTCAACCACTCACTCAATCATTAACTCAACCACTCACTCAACCACACACTCATGCGCTCAAACACTCACTCATTGGTTAAAACACTCACTCATTCAAATACTCATTCAACCACTCACTAATTCACTCAACCACTCACTCACTGAACCACTCACTCGCTCACTCAACGACCCGCTCGCTTACTGAACCAATCGCTCCATCAACCACTCATTCAGCCACTCACTCAACCATTCACTCACTCACTCAGCCACTCACTCAACCAATTAGTCACTCAATCATTAATTCAACCACTCACTCACTCACTCAACCCCTTACACACAGGCTCATCACCTGTGTCTCACCCATCTCACTGAGTAACATAACTCTTTTTTTAGAAGTGACCTGGCCACAAATAATAGGTCAACAACGTGCCTTATGTGGACATTTATAGCAGCCAACGACTCTAAACGCCTGTTTCTAATGTGTAGGGAAAATCCAGCGGACCAGAATAAAAATCCACTTGACCACGGGAGAGAACATGCAAACTCCAAATGTACAGGTGTCACGGTTGGATCTAACCGACAACCTCCTGTATACCAGACGAGGTAGTTAACATTGTATCCGGGCAAGCCGTACATCGAGCTGGAGTGGACCATGCGGCCCATCCCTATCGCGTGAGTGGCTCCCACTGTTGTTATTGTGTTCATATGTGTGTGGTCTGCTTGTGTGTATGCGTGTGCCGCACTGCGCTATGAACCCAACATGACCAGGCTGTTGCCCCGCTCGCACGACTCGTTGAGAGGCTTTCCCACCCCCCAGGGCGTTGTCGTGAAGAAACCGCTGGGAGGAAAAATATCTCACAATACTGGAAGAGGTGAGGACTACACATAGAGTGGGTGATTAACTGGGTGGGTCTGTGAGTGAGTTGGTGGGTGAGTCAATGGGTGAGTCGGTGGGTGAGTGGGTCGGTCAGTGGTTGAGGGAGTAGGTGAGTGAGTGTGTTAGAGATTGAGTGGTTGGTTTGGTGATTGTGTGAATTAGTGGGTGGGTGGGTGAGTGAATAGTTTGAAGTGAGTGAGTGGGTGAGGGAGTGGCTGAGAGGTGGGTTGGTGAGTGGATGAGTAAATTGGTGGGTTAGAGATTGAGTGGGTGGGTAACTAGGTGATTGTGTGGGTGAGTGGTTTAATGGGTGAGTAGGTGAGTGCCTGGATAAGTAAGTGAGTGGATGGTAGCATGAGTGGGTGGATGGGTGACTGGGTGGGTGAATTAGTGACTGACTGAGTGAGTTAGTGGGTAGGTCAGTGCGTGATTGTGTGGGGAGTGGTGAGTGAGGAGTTGAGTGAATAGGTTAGTGGGTGGGTGAGTAGATTGTTGGCTGAGTGGGTGGGTTGGGTCAGTTAGTGGGTGGGTGAGTGAATATCGAAGGTTGAGCAGGTGAGTTGTTAGTGGTGTGATTTTGTGGGTGATGGTGGTTATGGTGGTGATGATGGTGGTGATGATGATGGTGGTGATGATGGTGGTGGTGATGGTGGTGATGATGGTGGTGATGTTGGTGGTGGTGATGGTGGTGATGGTGGTGATGGTGATGATGGTGGTGATGGTGGTGGTGATGGTGGTGATGGTGGTGGTGATGGTGGTGGTGGTGATGGTGGTGGTGATGGTGGTGGTGATGGTGGTGGTGGTGATGGTGGTGGTGATGGTGATGGTGGTGATGATGGTGGTGGTGGTAGTCGTGGTGGTGGTAGTAATGGTGGTGGTGGTGATGATGGGTGGTGGTGATGGTGGTGATGATGGTGGTGATGATGGTGGTGGTGGTGATGATGGTGGTGGTGATGGTGGTGATGATGTGGTGATGTGGTGGTGGTGTGGTGATGGTGGTGGTGGTGGTGGTGATGATGGTGATGGTAGTGGTGGTGGTAGTGATGGTGGTGGTGGTAGTGATGGTGGTGGTTGTGATGGTAGTGATGATGGTGATAGTGGTAGTGATGGTGGTGGTGATGGTGGTGATGGTGGTGGTGGTGGTGATGATGGTGGTGGTGATGGTGGTTATGGTGGTGGTGATGGTGGTGGTGATGGTGGTGATGGTGGTGATGGTGGTGGTGATGGTGGTGATGGTGATGATGGTAGTGGTGGTGGTAGTGATGGTGGTGATGGTGGTGATGGTGGTGATGGTAGTGATGGTGGTGGTATTGATGGTAGTGATGATGGTGATGGTGGTGGTAGTGATGGTGGTAGTGATGGTGGTAGTGATGGTGGTGGTGGTAGTGATGGTGGTGGTGGTACTGATGGTAGTGATGGTGGTGATGGTGTGGTGGTGATGGTGGTGATGGTGGGTGGGTGGTGGTGGTGGTGGTGGGTGATTGGTGGATGGTGGTGGTGATGGTGGTGAAGGTGGTGGTGATGGTGGTGGTGGTGGTGATGATGGTGATGGTGGTGGTGATGGTGGTTGTGATGGTGGTGATGGTGGTGATGGTGGTGGGTGATGGTGGTGGTGATGGTGGTGGTGATGGTGGTGATGGTGGTTATGGTGGTGGTGATGATGGTGGTGGTGATGGTGGTGATGGTGGTGGTGGTGATGGTGGTGGTGGTGGTGGTGGTGGTGTGATGGTGGTGGTGGTGGTGGTGGTGATGATGGTGATGGTGGTGGTGATGGTGGTTATGGTGGTGGTGATGGTGGTGATGGTGATGGTGGTGATGGTGGTGATGGTGGTGGTGGTGATGGTGGTAGTGGTGATGGTGGTGATGACGATGATGGTGGTGATGACGATGATGGTGGTGGTAGTCGTGGTGGTGGTAGTAATGGTGGTGGTGATGATGGTGATGGTGGTAGTGATGATGGTGGTGATGATGGTGGTGGTGGTGATGATGGTGGTGATGATGGTGGTGGTGATGGTGATGATGGTGATGATGGTGATGATGGTGATGGTAGTGGTGGTGGTAGTGATGGTGGTGGTGGTAGTGATGGTGGTGGTAGTGATGATGGTGATGGTGGTGGTAGTGGTGGTGGAAGTGATGGTGGTGGTGGTACTGATGGTAGTGATGGTGGTGATGGTGGTGGTGATGGTAGTGATGGTGATGGTGGTAGTGATGGTAGTACTGGTGATGATGGTGGTGATGGTGGTGATGATGGTGATAATGGTGGTGATGGTGGTGATGGTGGTGATGGTAATGATGGTGGTGGTGGTGATGATGGTGGTGATGATGGTGATGGTAGCGGTGGTAGTGATGGTGGTGATGGTGGTAGTGATGGTGTTGGTGGTGATGGTGGAGATGGTGATGGTGGTGATGATGGTGGTGATGGTGGTGGTGGGTGATGGTGGTGATGGTGGTGATGATGGTGATGGTGGTGATGGTGGTGGTGGTTATGGTGATGGTGGTGATGATGGTGGTGGTGATGGTGGTGATGATGATGGTGGTGATTTTGGTGATGGTAGTGATGGTGGTGATAGTGATGATGGTAATGGTGGTGGTGATGGTGGTGATGATGGTGGTGATGATGGTGATGATGGTGGTGATGGTGGTGATGGTGATGATGGTGGTGATGGTGGTTATGGTGGTGGTGGTGATGGTGGTCGTGGTGATGATGGTGATGATGGTAGTGATGGTGGTGATAGTGATGGTGGTGGTGGTGGTGGTGGTGATGATGGTGATGGTGATGGTAGTGATGATGGTGATGGTGTTGATGGTGGTGATGATGGTGATGGTGGTGGTGATGGTGGTGATGGTGGTGATGATGATGGTGGTGATGGTCGTGGTGGTGATGGTGGTGATGGTGGTGATGGTGTGGTGATGGTGGTGTGATGATGTGGTGATGGTGGGTGGTGATGGTGGTGATGGTGGTGATGGTGGTGGTGATGGTGGTGGTGGTGGTGATGGTGGTGATGGTGGTGGTGATGATGGTGATGGTGGTGATGGTGGTGATGGTGGTGGTGGTGGTGATGGGTGATGGTGGTGGTGATGGTGGTGGTGGTGATGGTGGTGGTGGTGGTGATGGTGGTGATGATGGTGGTGGTGGTGATGGTGGGGATGATGGTGGTGGTGGTGGTGATGATGGTGATGGTGGTGGTGATGGTGGTGATGGTGGTGGTGATGATGGTGGTGATGATGGTGATGGTGGTGATGATGATGGTGGTGATGGTGGTGATGGAGATGGTGATGGTGGTGGTGATGGTGGTGGTGGTGGTGATGGTGGTGATGATAATGGTGGTGATGGTGGTGATGATGATGGTGGTGATGGTGGTGATGAGATGGTGATGGTGGTGATGATGGTGGTGATGGTGATGATGGTGGTGGTGATGGTGGTGATGATGGTGGTGGTGATGGTGGTGGTGATGGTGTGATGGTTGTGGTGCTGTTGGTGGTGATGATGGTGGTGATGGTGGTGATGGTGGTGGTGCTGGTGGTGGTGATGATGGTGATGATGGTGGTGATGGTGGTGATGGTGGTGGTGGTGATGGTGGTGGTGGTGATGGTGGTGATGGTGGTGGTGGTGGTGGTGATGGTGGTGATGGTGGTGGTGATGGTGGTGATGGTGGTGATGGTGGTGGTGCTGGTGGTGGTGATGATGGTGATGATGGTGGTGATGGTGGTGATGGTGATGGTGGTGGTGATGGTGGTGGTGGTGATGGTGGTGATGGTGGTGGTGATGGTGGTGTGATGGTGGTGGTGATGGTGGTGATGGTGGTGGTGATGGTGGTGGTGGTGGATGGTGGTGGTGGTGTGGTGGTGGTGGTGGTGATGGTGGTGGTGATGGTGGTGGTGATGGTGGTGGTGATGATGGTGATGATGTGGTGATGATGGTGATGATGGTGTGATGATGGTGATGGTGGTGGTGATTGATTGACCGTGGACAAATGTTATAGCGGTGTCATAATCGTTTATAAAAGGAGTTTTAAAAGTTGTAACACATTAAACAAAAAATTTGAATGGAGGGGAGAATTGGTAGCTCGGATAGGCGAGCAATGCCCCGGTCAGAGTGGAATTGGTAGAGCGGATAAGGGCCCACAGTTTGATTTGCACCGCTTAACTAATTGTGTGTGTGTGTAGGTGTGTGTGTGTACGTGTGTGTACGTGTGTGTATGTACGTGTTTGTGTGTGTACGTGTTTGTGTGTGTACGTGTGTGTGTGTACGTGTGTGTGTGTACGTGTGTGTGTGTGTACGTGTGTGTGTACGTGTGTACGTGTACGTATGTGTACGTGTGTATGTGTACGTGTGTATGTGTACGTGTGTATGTGTACGTGTGTGTGTGTACGTGTGTGTGTGTAGTGTGTGTGTGTACGTGTGTGTGTACGTGTGTGTGTGTGTACGTGTGTGTGTGTGTGTACGTGTGTGTGTACGTGTGTGTGTGTACGTGTGTGTGTGTACGTGTGTGTGTACGTGTGTGTGTGTGTGTGTACGTGTGTGTGTACATGTGTGTGTGTGTACGTGTGTGTGTACGTGTGTGTGTACGTGTGTGTGTACATGTGTGTGTGTGTACGTGTGTGTGTGTGTGTGTACGTGTGTGTGTACATGTGTGTGTGTGTGTGTACACGTGTGTGTGTGTACGTGTGTGTGTACATGTGTGTGTGTGTGTGTACGTGTGTGTGTGTACGTGTGTGTGTGTGTACGTGTGTGTGTACGTGTACGTGTGTGTGTACGTGTGTGTGTGTACGTGTGTGTGTGTGTGTGTACGTGTGTGTACGTGTGTGTGTACATGTGTGTGTGTGTACGTGTGTGTGTACGTGTGTGTGTACATTGTGTGTGTGTACGTGTGTGTGTACGTGTGTGTGTGTGAACGTGTGTGTGTGTACACGTGTGTGTGTGTACGTGTGTGTGTACGTGTGTGTGTGTACGTGTGTGTTCTGTGTACATGTGTGTGTGTGTACGTGTGTGTGTGTGTGTGTACGTGTGTGTGTGTACGTGTGTGTGTGTACAGGTGGTGAATCAGGTAAGTGGTCAGTGCAGGTAACCTGGGTGGGTGTGGTTACCACTGCTAAAGAAGGGTGGTTACCACTGCTAAGGAAGGGTGGTTACCACTGCTAAGGAAGGGTGGTTACCACTGCTAAGGAAGGGTGATTACCACTGCTAAGGAAGGGTGGTTACCACTGCTAAGGAAGGGTGGTTACCACTGCTAAGGAAGGGTGATTACCACTGCTAAGGAAGGGTGGTTACCACTGCTAAGGAAGGGTGGTTACCACTGCTAAGGAAGGGTGATTACCACTGCTAAGGAAGGGTGGTTACCACTGCTAAAGAAGGGTGGTTACCACTGCTAAAGAAGGGTGGTTACCACTGCTAAGGAAGGGTGGTTACCACTGCTAAGGAAGGGTGGTTACCACTGCTAAGGAAGGGTGGTTACCA
>WFAB01002872.1:0-25098 GCA_018977245.1 Lethenteron camtschaticum | reverse complement strand
CGAGAGGACTCGAGCCGCCACGCATATAAAGGATTTAGAGTGAAAAACTTTGTTTTTACGGGTTATACTTATTGCGATCTAACCACCCTCCTCCCTCCCCCAACAACTGTGTTATAATGATGTTGGTCGCGAACGCCTCTACTACGTGTTGATCTCGTGTAGTGGCATGGGGGTGCCACTGTGCGGTGCCCACTCGTGCCGTTCGATGGCTGCAGGGTTCTGCTGTACATGTTGTTGATGCCATTTATTGTGAAAATTCCGTCACAGTTCCTATGATTGCTTTTTCATTGCTTTCATGGCTTTATTTTGGTGATTTCGAAAAGTGTATTGGTTTAGCCATGTTTGTTTGTTGTAGTACAGAGTTAGACTGATGGCCTTAACCTAAGTTGTCTTGTGGTTGTTGTTGTTGTTGTTTGACTTGCATCCCACTGGGATGTTTGCACACAGCGTTGGTGTACACGGTGCTTTCTCTGCAATATTTTGTGTCTTTTCTTGGATTTTCTGTTTGCACTCAGTCACATATTCACTACAAGATGTTTTTGTTCATGTTCATGTTTTTTGTTTGTTGCGGTTGCACCCGATTCAAGAGCCGAATGGCTCACAGGGCTACACCTAGTACACGAACTTGAACTTGATGTCCCGACATGGTGGACAGCACCGTGTGGGTGCTGTAGTACCAGCCCTAGTGGGGCTTGGCCAGCACTGGGATCGTGCGGGCACCACCAGGCACAGCGCGTGAAGGGGAGGGGGTGAGCGTCAGCCCAGGGTCAAGGTTGCCCGTGGCACTCTGGTTGACCCCGTAGACACGTGATCCGGAATGTCCACACAGGGGGCCCGGGTGGGGGACTAGGGGGTGATCACGTGTCCGGAGAGAGCTCCTGAGAAGGATCGAGAGGGATCGAGAAGGCGGGCGGGGCGAGGGCGGAGCGGCCCCGCCCGGAGAGGGATACAGGCGGGTGCCTTCTACAAGCTGGAAGCGCCGCGTCCTACGAGGGACCACGTGGTCGGAGACCCGAGCGAGGGTCCGACCCTTCGTAGCAGTAACTCCCCTGTGTAGTGTACTTAGCTGGGTGGTCACCACCCTGGGTTGTATCTGGTAAAGGGGCAGTTACCCCTTTGTATGACGGTGTTGCCTCTAAAAGGAACGTCTGCGACTCTGTTGGACTCACTACACTAGTGTAGATGGGTACCACCACAATAACCACATTGCCTAAAGTGTGGCTGCGCTCAACTCGTCCAATTCATCTGGAAGAAGAGACCAAATACCCCCAAAGAGCTCTCTAGTGGAGGTCCTTCCGCCAGCTGTTACCACCGGGGCTTCAAAGTGTTGCACTTTTAAGTGTGCATTGCGTGCATCGCTCCCGGTGCTACCTTGTGCTTGCTACGTTGTGTTAAACTCTTACATTCCATGCAGTGCTGGCAGGCACCATCGTCTGGCTGTCGCATGATGATGCTGGTTGTAATTACCGGCGAAATGTCGTACTCAGATTGTAAATGTGGATTTGCTCTCCAAATCACCGGTGTGCTGTACGAGTAACGAATTGGCATGCTCCGTTTACGTGACAAACCTTACTAATTGGCTGTGGTGGGTTTAACGACACATTTACGCGATCTAACCCGAACAAAAAATATATATTATGAACCATTGTTGTAACTGTTTAGTTCACGATGTGCTACTGCTGTTGCGACTTTGCAATCCGTGTAAAGCTTGAACGCGAATAGCATTGGTACTTCGCGTTGCCGTCATGTAAAATTATTTGGAAGAAACTCGCCCCGAATATCTCGGATCTGGGGAGCTCAGCAGCCTGCATTGTTCTCGGATGTGCTACCACCGTGCACAGATTGTACTCGACCGTGGCTTTACGTGATGGGCAGCAGAGAGCAAACAGCCGAATCCATTGTTGTATTGCGATTTCTGTGCTCTCCCAGCCCTCGTCAACCCACCACGAGCATTATGGCATTATGGTGAATTTTGATCGGGTAACCCACAACCTGCATGGCGTGGAAGGCCCTCATCTAGCAGTGGATTGACAAGGGGCTGCGCGTGGCAAGCGTTATGGAATGTTCAGGTGCTGTGGACGCAAGGCTTTATCAGAATAATTTGACAAGTTGTGCCATTTGCAACTCGCACATCCCAACTCCTGCATCGGGGGTGGACAATAACCTGACGTCGCATGCATTTTTTGATGAAATATAAACTTTGCATACGTGTTTGTGTGTTTAGCTGGCGAGTACAGGGCCGCGAGGGAGTGATCAGCGCTACACACACGGGCGGCCAGTGTCGTCACCCCCTGTGTGTTCACACACTGCACCAGGTACAAGTCTGTTCTCCATAACGCATGTTTTCAAAACACGATCAATGTATTAGGGAACACTTTTTTCTATAACGTGGATGCAAATTGGATATAACGTGGATGTGAATTGGATATAACGCGATCAAGTGAACGGAATGACGTCGCACGAGTTGGAATAAGCGGTGGTACGGCTGCCTCGGCATAGCATCGCACAAGGCATCGGGATGCTGCTGGATCCTTCTCAGTCTTTATTCAGCCCGCGAATGACCTCAACCTACCGTTGCCTGATTGCATCTAAAATGAAATCATATTGCAGCTAATCAAATGCAGTCTAGAGAAGTGCTGATGTTCATAGACTAGAACGGAATTTTCAACACTATATCTTGCCTACACTGCTGTCTCTTGCCAACTCTGCTGTCTCTTGCCAACGCTGCTGTCTCTTGCCAACGCTGCTGTCTCTTGCCAACTCTGCTATCTCTTGCCAACTCTGCTGTCTCTTGCCAACTCTGCTGTCTCTTGCCAACTCTGCTGTCTCTTGCAACACTGCTGTCTCTTGCCAACTCTGCTGTCTCTTGCCAACTCTGCTGTCTCTTGCCAACTCTGCTGTCTCTTGCCAACTCTGCTGTCTCTTGCCAACTCTGCTGTCTCTTGCCAACTCTGCTGTCTCTTGCCAACTCTGCTGTCTCTTGCCAACTCTGCTGTGCCAACTCTGCTGTCTCTTGCCAACACTGCTGTCTCTTGCCAGCACTGCTGTCTCTTGCCAACACTGCTCGGAACTCGAATTGCACCCAGGCACAAAACAGGGAATACACAGATGTATGATGTGAGCCCATAATTTAGTTGTACTATTCAGAGTTGGGCTAAATTGAGTTGCCCTGGGTGCCCGGTACACCACACCCACGATGTAGAGTTTCCACTGCCCAAATCCTACCTCATCTGATAACATTTACACAAAAGTGGACATAGAAGTCCTGCATTGTATTGTAATTTAACATCTAAGTTGTGAAGGTTCAACGAACACATGTTTGTTTTGTGAAAGTATGCTTTTCATTTGCCTTATTTGTACACCCAAAGGTCCAGGGCACATTCATAAGTAGTGATTGAGCAATGTTAAAACCCAAGGGCATGTGATGAGCAGAATCGTTCTCGCACTTGTTCACGTGACATTTCACTTGGCAGTGGTAACATTGGAAGTTATATTCAAACACGTGAACTTTTGTCAGTAAGAAAAATATTTAAATTTGTCAGTGATGTATTGCAACTCGTGGTTAAATGGTCATTCCAAAAATATACAACATATTCTCAGAATATATATATTTTTAAATACACAGGTTGAAGACACCTGTTATATACGTGTTATATTATCTGGGTGAGCACAAATTAAGATTAACATTCTCTTTTAAAATAGACTATTATAATGTAGATATTCACGTGGGTGTGTTTTTCTTCTTTACTTTTCACATTTGTCATTTTAAACTGTGGCATTTGCACACGGTGATGAACTCTTGCAATTGGCACAATAGAGTCTTTCAACATCTGATTTACGGCTGACAATACGCTTTTTAAAATGCGAAACATCACAAGTAGCTTGAAAGTTTGATCAAACTCAATCAAGATTTATTTTACGTGCGAATATCGCCCATAACGAACAGGAGTGGTACAGGAGGGCACGGAGCAACAGGAATAAAAACAATCCGTCACGACCTCAGCGGCTAATGCCGACCGAGCCAAGTAAATTGCAACCGCATGCAAAATAAATTGCAACAACAGTGTGCAGCGAATAGCGTGAACTGGTTCAGTGGCGAACACAATGAACACAAGGCTACCCAAACAGTAATGTGCTCTGCACTTTGTGTAACATTATTTTTTTGTTGCGTCGCAGTGAAAACGTGATCATGAATTGGGATCAAGGCAGCGTGATTGCAAAGGATCGGAGTGGTGTGGAGGATCGGGGCTCCATGACTGTGAATGATCACAATGCCCAAGAGGGTGCTGTGCCTGCTCATAAGACAAGGTATGGTCCCACATAACCACACTGGGAAAGTGCTGATATATGCTCCATATATATAGTATTATACGTCAAATCCTATGTTTAGGATTCTTTCAGGAGGATCTGCTTTGGATGTTACATCATTTTCATGTTGAGTATGTTTACATGTAGGAGGAAGTTGGGATATTAGGAACACTCCCATAGACAGATCAGGGATTTACTTGACAACAGCTTGTAATCGTGTGTTGTTGGAGGCAGGTTTGGTGGATGTCGTAGAATTAACGGATACAAAGTGACGAGTAGATGGCAGTAGAGAACATATCACTGGATATTCGAATATA
This sequence comes from Lethenteron camtschaticum, assembly GCA_018977245.1. Taxonomy (NCBI): domain Eukaryota; kingdom Metazoa; phylum Chordata; class Hyperoartia; order Petromyzontiformes; family Petromyzontidae; genus Lethenteron; species Lethenteron camtschaticum. The sequence continues at coordinate 20,473 of WFAB01002872.1, read as the reverse complement.
TCATTGGATTTTACTTTGGATGCTTGGATTCAAGGCTTAAATGGGCTTGCTCGCCATACATTCATGAGTTAATTCAACTATACACTGCACTGAATTGGCATGTGTCCATTTCGTTTTAATGTGTTTCACACGTGAAAGGAAATTAGAGTAGCAAGAGAAAACCCACATGCATGTACACTTGTACTGCCATCTCAGGGCTATGAACTCGTAGCGCAACAGGTGTAGAGTTTCACTGCGCACGATAATGTTTGCATATTCCAACAACTCCTACAAATCACTGGATCGAAGACATGTACCACCGCACCTGTAATATTAAGGGTGTTGAAGAAATCGAACCTCTCTTTGGTTACCACCATCACCAACAGCCACAGTGCTGCCCTAGCTCCGATATACACTGTGCCTTGCGCGTGTGCATGCAGAAAGCTGCTGCCAGCCTGAAATTGAAGCGGCCACAGGAGCTGGTGCTGGTGATCGGCACGGGCATCAGCGCTGCCGTAGCGCCGTGCGTGCCCGCGCTTAAGTCCTGGAAGGGCCTCATTCAGGCGCTGCTCGACGCCTCGGGCGAGTTCGACCTCCTGGAGGACGAAGAGATCAAGCGCTTTCACCGCAGCCTGCAGGAGGACCGCGACCTCGTGCATGTGGCCCACGACCTCATCCAGAAGCTGTCCCCGGTGTGAAAAGGGAATTGCTGTGAAACCTATCTCACTGTCGAGGCATGGTACTTGCAATATCATGTGTTGTTAATGAGGATATAGGTAGGAAACAAAGCAGCTGTATAATTGAACACATACGTAGTGTGTTATACAGAGGCACACACTGGAGTTTGAGGCAACACGTTTATTTAACGACCCAACAGGGCTAACTACATAAACGTACACTGGTTCTACATCTAGGTGATAACTACGCGGTGAACTAGACCACAAGGGGTAACTACATAACCAGGTCAGTCAGTAACACACTGCCCGACCCACGATGCCGAGCGTAGCATCGAAGACCGAGGATCGAAGAGACGTAGCACCGACGATTCCATTCCAACCGAGAGCCCAGAACCCTCTCGGGACTGCCCCTTGATGCTCCTGAGCATGGCCTGGCGCCGCCCTCGGCCATGCCCCTTCTAGATCCTACTAGAAGGCTCTGGCCCATATCACGTGTCCCTCGAGCCCCCCTTTGGACCCTCTTGCTACCCGGCCACGTGCCCTCTCGGGTTCACACAGAGTATCACGTCCTCACTTGCTCTCTCTCCGACCATCACCAGAACTATGCCCCTATGGCCCGCTTCCATGCCATATCCACTCTGGTGCCAGAGAGAGACTCAAGACGTACAGTTTCACTCTTGTGACAGTAGCTGGCGCTAAACACCATAGTGACCCCATATAAGTCACGACACATACACTAAATAACAGGTTCATTTTAAACCATATCTTAACCTGTTAACCTTTTTCTAAATCACCTAAATACCAAGTGAAATCCCCAAATCACCATAATCAGCGTTAGTTTCTCGTGAGATTATGAGGATCGTGCCTGGTTATTGCTTGGACGGTGATCATCAATGTTTATGTGGATTTGAGTTGTAGGCATGGGGATTTTAGCTTAGAGAGCTTAAAGATGCCAGTAGATGTTCCTGCAGCAATGGATGCAGTCCACCATTAGATTTAGTCCATGCACTGGATGGTGATGTAGATTAAATGTAACGGGAGAGCTCGTGAGTGTTTTCTGCCAAAGTTCTAAGTGCAGGACGCTGCTCAAAATAGACTCTTAACACTCGGTGAGGCTTTCCTATACACACAGCATTATTATTGTTCATATTTGGTGCTTGTTCGACTTCACCGAAAGAACCAAAGAGTATAATAACAGTAACATTTAAAATCCTGTTTTTGTTTCAAGCGCACGGGGCACGTGCGCTCCACCTTCTTCAAGGACTGTCTCTACGACGTCTTCGAGGGTCTCGAGAGCAAGATGGAGAGACGGGCAAGTGCCTGCTGCAGTCTGTGCTGCAGCTCATGGATCACGGCGCCCTGGTGCTCACCACCAACTTTGACAACCTCCTGGAGATGTACGGCACGCAGCACGGCAAGGCCTCGAGTCTCTGGACCTGACCAACGAGAAGAACGTGCGTGAGCCTAAGCCTGCATGCTTCCACTGCAATGGCCATGTTCCCTTAGTTGCGATGGCCTTTTACGTTTGAGTCCACAGCTTACCTTGTTCAAATCATGTCTGTGAACACATTCCTGCGGAGGGAGCTGGTAGGAACGTCGGTTGCTCGGTCAATGGCCTGCAGGGTCAACGGCGGCGTGGTGTATTCCGCAAATATGGCCGACTGTGAGGGCGGGCACAAGCCGGCGTGATAGTAACCCTCCACCACCCGACACGGCCAATCAGTAAAAAAGTGTCACGTTGACAAAGACAAATAGTTCACTGCTTTAGCCCACCGGTGTGTTGAAGCGTGAAACCACAACATTTACAATTTGAGTAGCACGACGTTTCGCTGGTAATTGCATCCAGCATCATCGGGCAATTCACGATCTAAACCCAAAAACGTTGATTATGAATAATATTGGTCGCGAAAGCCTACGTGTTAAACCGGCGTGAGTAGGTGAAACGTTGAGTTTTATAAGTACACCACGGGGTGACCAGCCCCTCCCCACCCAGCCCACCCCTCCCACCCCCAGCCAGCACCACCCTCCCACCCTCCCTCCCACCCAGCCCCTCCCCACCCAGCCCTCCCCACCCTCCCACCCAGCCCCACCCCACCCTCCCCACCCAGCCCCTCCCCACCCTCCCCTCTCCACCCAGCCCCACCCCTCCTATTTTTGGATGCACGACGGACGGACACAATAATCCCCTGTGGGCTGGTGTAACCAGGACGTTCCTACCAATATGATACATTTATTCAAAGTGTAGACCAGCATTAGTTATCTGAGCCCCTTTTTGTATCATGGATTTTTCCTATTTTATCGCCAGATAGGCATTTAACCAGGCAGGTAGCTGAGGCTCTCAAGCGAAAGATTGCGATCAAATTGTGCTTGAGGGTTCACTCGGTGCACCTTCCCTCCGCGGGGCAACAACACGAGCACCACTTTCTGGGGACGTCAGCAGTGGTTGTCCTACGCACAAACTCACCGCTGCCATAGGAATGATACATCTTCACAACTGGCTCAGGGCTGTCAACAGCAGTGAGTACTGCGTCAACGCTTATTTGAGCAGGAAATCACTTTGACTTGAGCTACGCAATTGAATTAAAGTTATGATATGAATATTATTTTAGAATTGCTTCCATGAGTAGAGCATCTCAATGTCAAGTGATAACCCTCGACAATTTACTACAAAACTACTCACTTCAATAATGCTGTATTGCTCAACACTCGATAGTACTCCTTCATGCCACAAGTCAGTCCTATGGGATATAAAATGTTAGCGACTATAGGTGAAAGATTAGGCAGAATTAGACAAAAGATAATTTTTGATGCTATCCTATAACATCGATGCTATCGTTAAAGACTGATAACAGGACTGAGCAATCAATAGTTTCACATGGGTGGCTGCCTCGATTTGAACTTTGGACATCAGTGGCATTGGCTCTTTATGACCCCGCTAAGCCAGTGTTCTGCATTTGTACTGCTACAGTGGAAATCGCCTTACCCAGATTCATGTGGGAGTACTACAGTGCAAATCACTCCTTTCACCTGAACAGTTGTCCCCGTGTAAGTCTTGGATAATACGATAATTTAGCACAACTGCCGACCCATCCACGGAAATTGCTGGGATAACAGAATTAATCTACTGTTATTCCTTGTTCACTCTTTTCCACACAAAGGTTGGATCATAGGATTAATTGACTACTTTCAGAAGATCACGTTGAAGTTCCCTGCCGTCATTCTCAACGAGTAGGCCATTCTTTGCCGAGGGTCAAGAAATTAGCCGCAAATTACTCATAATTTACATTTATACAGTAAAACTTTGGTTTGCAGTGTTTTGCAAGACGAGCAACATTTTTAATAAATATTAATTTGATAAACGAGCGATGTCTTGCAATACGAGTACTGTAGTACGTACAGTATACGCTTTGTCTGCCGAGCGTCACGTGATCACAACTAAGCCAATGGTTCTTCTCTCTCTCGCTGCGGGATTGTGGGTAATCGTCTCCCATGCTCGGTGTCAGTCGGCGTGCCTCACTCGTATAGTCAACATCCGTGCGAGCGCACAGTATGCAGTTACTATAGTGTTATGCCCACAAGTGTGTCCGTAAACCATTGTTTTTGTGTCCAAGTGTAGTGACTGTTCTTTAGTAACTACTCGTCTCCCTCACACCAGCCACGATACATTTAATTAATAATTTGATTACTTTATATTACATTTAAATAATAAATTCTAAAAAGGTATTTTGTGTTATTCATTTTTTTATACAGTATTTTGGGTTGTGGAACGAATTATCTGAGTTTCCATTATTTCTTATGGGGAAATTCGCTTTGATATACGAGTGCTTTGGATTATAAACACGATTCCGGAACGAATTATGCTCACGATCCAAGGTTTTACTGTATTTGCAACGTTTGCATGGATAATAATTAGTATTCGATCTAGTACCCTTTACACCAGGTCACCTCAGATCACTTTACATCAATCTCATCTCAAACATCACATCAATCTCATCTCAAACATCACATCANTCTCATCTGGCCTGGACATCTGTGAAACTACGGCACATCTGTGAAAAAGAGCTTCATAGCTCATCTGATTCCTCCAGTATAAAAAAAGATTCCGAATCGAAAGGGCACCCCCAATGGCAGCTGTCCCTGTGGGCACAAGGTGACTTAGAACCTGGCCTGGAAGTCGCCATTTGCCTGCCAGTCGGGTGCAATTTGCAATGTGTTATTCCAAATTGAGTAATTTATTGGTAGTTTTTAAACTTGTCAAAAGTGTACACTTCCGCCAGCACACAGTGGCCTGCTCATTTCGAATGACATCGGGGGATATTTAACATCCACTGTGAAGCAGACAGCACGTAGTATTTTTATGGTTATTACACCCATAGTAATAACCAGTGCTGCCATCGGACTTGAACTTGCGAATCTCTGCAACACGTGGTGAATTGTCTACGTTATTCACATCCATGTCGAGGCTCGAATGATTTGGTTAAATGTCTTGCGGATCATAGGATTTTGCACAAATATCTTCTGGGGCATAGATAAGAATGGATTATAGGTATACAAACAAGATGAGTTTCGCTGTATTGTTAAGTTAGGGTAAAGCCTTATTTTCAAATGTAATTGTTGTTCACACCGGTACACTCAGTTTAGATTTTGTGTTCGTCTGAAAAATATAAACACGTCTTATTATTGTCTCACGACACATTTATATTGGTGTCCTTGGAGAGTATATATAATGCCACCCCTCAAATGTATTACAATTGTACTCTCAGTAGGATTTCATGAATCAAATATATTTTCCTTAAGAACTTTAACATCAAACCGTGTTACTTCCTGTGAGGGAACATCCTCTGGAGGTCATCCAAAAATCATAGGCCACTTTTCTTCATGAGGTGCCATACTTGTTAAACGTCCTGCCAATAGCTGGGAGTAAGACGTCTCTTTTTAGTTGGAATTATTGGTCATTGCGGTCTCTCACTAGGCTCTTGACTGGTCTCAAGCAAAGCTAATACATTCATCAATCTATTCGCATCTTCCTTTTTGCTTTCATGTGCACAGGTTCTTGAGTGGTCACAAGAAAAGAGGCCATTCAGCGTGCTGCACATTCACGGTGTCTACACCAACCCCACCGGCATTGCACTGCACCCCGCTGGCTACAAGAACATCTTGCGCAACACGGAAGTAATGGTTCGTGATTGTCCTGCGAGCACACTCCCCTTGGTCAGCCGAGGCTTCCTCTCGTGCCTTCGTGCACGTGGCCTTGCAGTGGTCTTTCCACCTGTCAGTCCCTCACTGTGTATTTTATCAGAGGTAGCTTTCGTTCTGTCCATTGTTTGATGTTGGACATCCAGTCAGCCTAAGCATATAGATTGCACCTTATTGAGCATTGACTATTAGAGGTGTATTGATGAAATTGATCTATATCTATTGTTAGGATTTCAATATTACACTTGCCTTGAATCGTGTGTGTAAGAATTCACATTTCTTGTGTTGTACATTTGATTCTTCAGACAGTCAATGTACTGTATGCAGCAATGGTCATATCAAGGTGCCCTGTTCATACCAAGTGCTGTTTATACCCTGCTACATCATATTTGGTGAAACCAAAGTTACAGGTGACTGATACCCTTCATGCAGGCTTTGGGGACAGAATTTAGAGACAAAACTTAGAACATCCGTGATATCCATGTTAAGTAGACATGTTCCCCATAGTTGTGCTATATGAATCCAAATTGTATCAGGATCCCTTGATGACTGTGTCCACAGAATTCAATCCAAACTTTGTACGAGACCAAGTCCTTCCTGTTCCTGGGGTGCGGCCGCACTCTGGAGGACCCCACATTCCAATCGCTGTTCCTGGAAGCGCTGCGCAACAAGTCGGACCTAGAACACTTCATGCTAGTCTGCAGGGACAACCCGGAGAACTTCAAGAAGCTTCGTGAAAACATGCTGGACAAAGACATCAAAGTGATCTCTTACGGCGATGATTACTGCCACTTGCCCGAATACCTGGAGAGACTGGCCAATGAGATTTGCCAAATAGGACGCATCTGAGTGCAACCAGTAGCCTTGGCCTATACGCCTAGCGTTTACATTTGAAGGTTCATTCTCGTGTACGTTCATTCGCAAGTATGCGGTAGTGGTGCAGGGTGATGTGGCTTGTTAGGACACTGAGCCAGCTCCTGTTGGTTCCAGCACTGGGAAATGAGTACCCCTGTGCACCGAGTGTTTACGCCCGAGTGGGCTGTATTCATTCATGAGGTGATGGAAACAGTCTTGAAGGTAGAACACAATGCTTACACAGTTGAAGAGTCTGTACTCGACAGGTGTGCATACATTTGATGAGATTATAGGGGAATTATTGTGTCTGTGAGGTTGCTGACTGTCAGGATGTAGAAAGTGGCCCTGACAATGATGTACAATGGAAACAACATTAATATTTGTTTTCACTGGAACCTATTTGGTAAGTGAAATGATACATTTTTAAATGATAATCGCAAATTAACTGATTGTGAAAAAGACTGGCATAGTTAGCACAGAACAAACTGATATTACAAAAGCTACAGACTGTCACTTGAAATACCATGTGGGCTATTTACATCTCTTGGCCTTTTTTCCATCAAAGAAACACTATGTAGTGATAAGTAAGAACATCGTTTGCTGTTGTATATCGTATTGGAATTCTTCAAAATTGACCACATTGTGCAATGAGTTAGCTCAGATTTTAAAGGGAATTTCAAATGACTCGAGTTTAAATAAGTTTAAAAGATTGCATTTAATGTTTTAACTGGACAGATGTTATTTACTTCATTTGTGAGTATGTAATTATAATTGCGTTTTAACTACGCATAAAAATATCCATGGTATACCAGTGTATTGGAATTCCTAAGGGATTTTGTGCAAGTCATTAAATGCCATTGCATTTCAGAATAATTATGGACTTTTCTTGTGTCAGTAATATCAACGGGGGAGGGGGGGGGGCACTTGGTCCTAAACTGGACCCCATACTTGCGTCGCTGGTAGCATAATCCGTCCTTTCTCGTATCCATCGCCCCAGCCTTTCCCCCACCCCCCCCCTGTGCACGAGCTACTTTGCATCGTTCATAAACACTCGTCACGTACACTACAATGTACTATTGACAGTGTTTTGTTGATTTCGAAAAATTGCTTTGCTTTAAGTTGTTTTGATATTCGTCCCACCTTTCAGGAACGCATCCCCGACGTAGTCCGGGGTATTACTGCGACTTGCCAGGTGGTAATGGGGCTTAGTGCAATAGAATCACTATTGGAGGGCTCGCTTTTCACATCTCGGACATGGACAGCCATCCTTCCAGTGTCAGTACTGCTTTGGATCAGTGGCTGTCCTGTCTAGTGATTGACCTCGCACAAAGGGGATGTAGAATTTCCACCACTGGCCGAGGTCCACAAACATGAGCCACCACCCCTTGCCCATTTGAACAGAGAAACACACGACATGTATTCATGGTAATTGTTGACAATACAAGTTAACAGTTATTGGGCAGTAGCTGCATATGCAAAACGTCATGTCAAGGCATGCATGATGGCTTGTCCCACTGGTATAAAGTGTCGTCAAAATGCTTGTGGTAATGATGTGCTATTGGAAGATTGGTGAAAAGTTAATACATATATTAACATATTTTTTTGTCTACAAACATTTCACAGCAAGCGACATTGTTATCCTGCAATAAGCATGCAAATGTAGATGGATAGTGCGTTTCCTTTGAGCCATGTACTCCCAACGATGATGAAAAAGTACATTCATTATCAATAATCCAGCCAGGGTAGTTATTCCGCAGCGGAATTAGAATATATTTTCAAAACAATGGATTGAAATATTAAGCATGATAAATGCATTTAACCACCGATATAAATTGACTTCGCAAAGTGATGAAATAAAAAAGCAGCAATGTGAGGATCAAATATTAACAAAAGATACTTTTACTATCACATTGAAGCATAGCAAATGAACCACTCCCATCACCCCTGCTCCTTCACACGTGGAACAAGCTGAAGTATGTTGAACTTATTTTGCACCGTACGTAGCCAACCGTGTTAATCGGAGGTACGGGGGAGGACAACGAACTACAGTATATCCAAAACGCAGTTCTCTTTAATTATCAATAAACCTTTGATTTAAAGCTTTCGTGACTGCAGGGATTCATATTCTTATTGTTTCCCTTCTACGTGACTTTACCGAAAGAACCAAGAATATCAATAAACGGCAGACATTAAACTTTTGTCAAATGTTTATTTTACATGGTAAGACCCACTAAGCGATGTGGCTCTTTTTTTGCATAAGCAACCTGGCCACAAATGATTGCTCAACGAAGTGGCGTATGTATACATTTAAAGCAGCCAAATAATAAAAACGCATGTTTCGAAATGTGGAGAGGACCCAGAGAAAAATCCACGTGGCCACGGGGAGAGACGCATGCAATACTTAAAATATACAGCAGCAGGCGTCAGGCTCGGGATCGAACCCACGGCCTCCTGCATACCACGAGTTAACATCTATAATGCAGCGGCCGCAATAACCCGGCCCTGAAGCATAGCTGTCAACCCATACGGTTTACCCGCACTCTGGTACGGGGACATTTGAGTTTTCAGGTCCATACGGCGTACAGCCGTTTCAATACGGACAAAACATGTTTTGTGTGTGCTTCTCCCTTGTGATGGGACTTTGTAGGATGAACGTTGAGATGTATAAGGGCACGGGTGGACAATAAGGTCTGAATTGGTCTGCAATAAGGTAGGCACTGTTAAGGGGGTGACAGGTTTGCTGAAGGGGAAACCCTTTCTTTTTACTGCGATTTAGTTATTTGCTCGTGCACCACTGGCAATGCAGTTTGACTATAGATGAGTGAGTCTGCACATGTGTTTATATTTTCTTGAGATGCTAACAGACTGTCAAATGTACTCAAATGGGAGATCGTTTGGGCAGGCAGCAACAGAACCAACACTTCCCAGACCATAAATGATGAATACCACTGTATTGGCATTTTAAAAAGGTAAGTATTTACAAAAACAAATATGATATGTGCCTCATGGCATTGTGGCCAAACTTTAACAACCATCAATTTGATTGACAGCCGTAAAAACCGCCATTGTTATTTACTCTTCAAGTGTAGGCTAGAGAATGTAAAGATGAGGGATGGTGAAAATGATTCACAGATTTAAAACAAGCACCAGCCCATGAGTCCTGTTTAAGTGCTGCATTTGTATATGTGTAGTAGGTTCAAAGAGACTTGGACGACGTAGTCGGAGGCACACTTATTTATTAAACGTTCCACTCTATGCAGGCCAAGGTATACAACACTCGAAGGGGTGACGGCCCTTCACCCGTCTCACAGGGAGACCCCACTAACACTATCCCGGCTAGCCTACTCCCAGCTCCTCCACCGAGAGCTAGGGGAGGCTAGCCGATCCAGCTCTGGCCAAGCTGGGATTACGGCACCCTGAGTCCCCAAAACGGCTCTTACAAGAACATCGGCTCTGGGCTCTGGGGCCACGCCACTGGCTTGCCCTGGTCGCTCCTGAGAAGGACGGCGATCCAGGGGAGTCCCAGGGCCTATCTAGCCGGTCTTCACTCTTCACTGGCTTAAGATAAACACTGAACCCCGAGCCCTCCGGCTCACCGCCTTATATAGCAACCCCCCCCCCCCCCGAGGGGTGGGCCGTGGGGGATCACAGCGCCGTCACAGCCCCCCAGGGCTAACCGATGCGGACGTGGATGTAAGCATCCTTCCAGTGCGGGCACAACCACCCTGGTGTGTTTGTTCGCCCTCCCGTAACACCCCTACAGTAGTGTACTCGACTGGTTCATAACAAACAAACAAGACGACAACAGCAATGCTGCCATGGAGGCGTGGCTAGCACACTGGACTTGTCGTCTGGAGGTTACCGCTTGAATGTAATCGATCTCTGGTCCACACGGAGTATAAATGGGTTCAGAGTTTAGCAAACTTGTGGCTATTCCCACCTCCATCAAGGTGTCTGGCTACCGTGGAAGAGTAGACCAAAGGACGTCTCGTGCTACCTCCAGTGTAGTCGGTCTTTCTGCCAGGATTGGCGTGAAAAGGCAATTGAAGGGCTCCTTCTAATGGACACTAAAAACAAACTAAAATCTGTTTTCTCGGTGCACGATGTACACGGTGTTATGTTGCTGCGCACGTGTGTCCCAACGAGCTGGGTCTGGGGATCTCAGTCGGCTGTGCAGAGCTGCATGAGATGTGAAGTTATGCCAAAGAGAATTCCCATCGCTCATTGACGGACATTCTGCACACTCACCATCTTGTGTATTTGAGACAAAATGCAAATCAATTTATAACATTTTTGACATGCGTTTTTCTGGATTTTTGTTGTTATTCTGTCTCTCGCTGTTCAAATAAACCTACCATTAAAATGATAGACTGATCATTTCTTTGTCAGTGGGCAAACGTACAAAATCAGCAGGGGATCAAATACTTTTTCCCTCACTGTAGATGAAAGTGTGTGGTGCTACCCTATGCTAGTGGAATGTTTTTGTTTATTATTAAATGCCTGTTGTGTGTAGTTTGTAGGGAAACTTTTGTGTGACATCGCCATATGATTCTATTGTGCAGAGAGGCCAGCCAGTAACATTCTTCTTAGACAACCAAGTCTTTTTATTGTTCATGTTGGGACTGCATGTCGAATTCAATGCCTCGAATTCAGCGCTCCGAATTCAATGCCCCGAATGTATTGCCTGCATTTGCCCGCAGTGGTGAATTTTGCAAGCTGAAGGGAGAGAGAGAGAGACGCCCCAGCATGCAGCAGCCCAACACGGACAGTCGTGCTTGGGGTCACGAGCAGCTGCGACAAAGCAGTCGTGCTCAACAATAAATGAAAAATGTGTTTTTATTCATAACAGAAATGTGACTGCGCGTGTGCCCGACGGCAGTACAAGCCGTGCTATTGCATCTTCAGTAATGTTTTGTTGATTTTCAATTTGTTGAGTGTGCAGTTATTCAATAACATTAAAACATTTAATAGATATTCAGTACTTACAGGTATTTTACTTAAAGCCACAGGACCTGTTTTATAACTGAACTTGTGAAATTGCATTTGCAATTTTGATTTTTGCTTTCTCATCTGCTACCAAAATCGACTTGTATTTTTTAAAAGACATGTTTAACACGTGTAAGGCATTGGCGACCAACATTATTCATATCAACGTTTTTGGGTGAGATCGCGTTATTTATAAATGTGTCGTACCCTCCTCCACCCGACACGGCCAATCAAACGAGATCCAACTAATACTTTGGAACATAAGACTACTGCAATCATTGCAAATTCATCAATCCCGAAGACTGAGCAATTCCTAATTAAGCCAAGGACTTCAAAACCACCTAGACTGTATGGGCTACACACAGACAGACACAGACCCACATCCGTTCGCTCGCTCGCCCACACAGACACACAGACCCACATCCGTTCGCTGTTTATATTATATATATGCACGACAGACAACCAATCCGTGGTGGGCAGTGTGGAACATATTGTCCCTACTACCTGCACCACGTGTTGTGTTGTACCAGCTGAAGCGCGCCAAGCTGCAGAGCAGAAGTGACGTGGCCACAAGTGGCAGCGGGATTCCTTGTAGGTCTCAATTTGGTGTTTGAACATCTTGACGCAGCTGTTTTGTTGCCAGAAAACCCTCTCATCATATGTTGGTACTGACAAAGGAGGTCCCACGGTAAGGCTGTGTGGTAGCTCTTGGGGGCTTCTTCAAAATCAAAACACTTTTTAAAACACATCTAAAAAGTGATTTTAAACTTGCTTTGAATTAGGATTTAAACCACGTGGTATTTTTTTATTAGTTCTTTGCTAAAAATTTGTTACAATGTGATTTTTATTTTGCCTACAATTAAACTTGTATTGTTCATGCCTGCAAAGCATTTTTTTGCACGAATAGTGCTATAGAAATGAAGCCACCTGGCCAGCCACAAATGATAGCCCACACCAAGTGGCAGATCGTCGTCGTCGTCACTCGCGTGGGATAATCCGAACCGTGTGGTGATGTCGATTCCACGCGACCACGGGGAGGAGTGAACACGCCAACTCCAAATATAGAGCAGCAGCAGCAGGCGTCAGGGTCGGGTACGAGCCCACGACCTCCTGCGTACCAGGTGAGTGAGTAAACATCTCCACGGGGAGAGAGTGGTGGCGGGTGGAGGGGGAAAGTATTTACTTTCTGTCCGGAGTATCCCAGAGCAAATCCAGAGTGTGGTGGTAAATAATGACAGACCCCACTTGTATATCTGGCAAACAGCAGCAACAATCATCAACATCATCACCACCATCATCAAATCATTCTCACCAGGCATTTTCCACAAGCGCAAACAAGAACAATCGTCTTAGCCCAACGTTTTACATTTTATTCGTTTTTTCCCGTTTTTTCCACCAAACGTAAACCTCCGCGCTCACCGATTCGCTCGCTCGCGTTCGAGAAATGCACAACAACAACAACCACCTCCGCAGCACCTCCCCCCTCCCTCCCAAGATTGCAGTGGGCGGCTTTGGAGTCGTTGCGCACCGCGTCTCCTTCGCCGGACATGGTGGCTGGTGGTTGTCGTTCTCTCGTCACCGTCGGAGGAGGGAGGGGAGAGGCAGGGAGGAGGAATGGGGCGGGGGGAAATGAAATTCACATGAGGCGGCACTTCCTCCTCTTCGATTTCTTTCTTCTTGCACACGTCTTTGCTCACGCGGTCCTTGTACTTGCGGATCTCGCGCACCAGGGTGCAGAAGGCATCTTCCACGCCCTGCAGGACAGACGCACGCAGTGGCCGCCACCGGAGGGAGTTTGTTAGAGGAGGGCCCGTGCTCTCGTACGGGACGGACACGCAGGGCCAACACGGGTAGTCACACAGGCGGACACGCAGACCCAACACGGGTAGCCTCACACACAGGCGGACACGCAGGCCAACACGGGTAGTCACACACAGGCGGACACGCAGACCCAACACGGCTAGTCTTACACACAGGCAGACACGCAGGGCCAACACGGGTAACCACACACATGTGGCCACGTGGCCTCCCAGGCACGTGGGAACTCCCTGGACCGCCGGGTTCACGGCGCAGCGCACCACATTCCCACCGGCCGCCACTTATCCCCCCTGGCTACTCACCAACCTCCCCAGCTGCCCCCCCCTCTCTCCCCGGCGTCCGCGTGCCTGCCGGGTCTTGGCGGAGGTCTCCACGAAGGGGATGCCGTAGCCTTACGCCAGCTCCTGCGCCTGCTTCGTGTCCACGGTCCGCGTGGGCACGCCGCACTTGTTCCCCACCAGCACCATCGGCACGTCCTCCGAGCCCTTGACGCGCTGGATCTGTTCCCTGCGCACGGAAGCCACGGCAGAGGTCGGGGTCTCAGTCCCCCTCCCCTGTAAATCATCCCTCCGATTCCCAAACCTTTCCCGTGTTGTAGTTCTCCCTCCAATCTCCTCCTTCAAAGATCCCCCTGCCTCTGAACCAGTGCTTCTTAACCTTGACCGCAGCCTTGCCATCCACTTTGTTTCTCAATTGTAAAAGAAACACAGCGACGTAGAGTGTTGTTGACGAAACAAAGTTGCGTACTCACGTTGCCCCATGGCTTCATTTGTTTCCATTTACCTTCTGAATAAAATCTGGCCGCATCTCACAAGCCCTGGGGGTGGCGTGCACCCCAGATTACACAAGCACATCAACAACAACAAGCCACGACCGTCGTGACCGCTGACGATGCCTGTTGCTGCTGTATATTTGGAGTCTGCACGTCTCTCTCCTCCCTCCCAACCAGCCCGACCGCTACGCCCCCCGTGTCTCTCTCTCTGTCTCCCTCCCAACCAGCCCCACCGCTACGCCCCCGTGTCTCTCTCTCCGTCTCCCTCTCAACCAGCCCCACCGTTACGCCCCCCGTGTCTCTCTCTCCGTCTCCCTCTCAACCAGCCCCACCGCTACGCCCCCGTGTCTCTCTCTCTGTCTCCCTCCCAACCGCCCCCCCACGCCCCCGTGTCTCTCCTCCTCCCCCCCCAGCCCCCCGCTACGCCCCCCGTGTCTCTCTCTCTGTCTCCCTCTCAACCAGCCCCACCGCTACGCCCCCCGTGTCTCTCTCTCCGTCTCCCTCCCAACCAGCCCCACCGCTACGCCCCCGTGTCTCCTCTCCGTCCCTCTCACCAGCCCCCCGCTACGCCCCACGGTCTCTCTCTCTGTTCCCTCCAACCAGCCCCACCGCTACGCCCCCCGTGTCTCTCTCTCCGTCTCCCTCTCAACCAGCCCCACCGTTACGCCCCCCGTGTCTCTCTCTCTGTCTCCCTCTCAACCAGCCCCACCGCTACGCCCCCCGTGTCTCTCTCTCCGTCTCCCTCTCAACCAGCCCCACCGCTACGCCCCCGTGTCTCTCTCTCTGTCTCCCTCTCAACCAGCCCCACCGCTACGCCCCCGTGTTCTCTCTCCGTCCCCCTCTCAACCAGCCCCACCGTTGCGCCCCCCGTGTCTCTCTCTCTGTCTCCCTCTCAACCAGCCCCACCGCTACGCCCCCCGTGTCTCTCTCTCTGTCTCCCTCTCAACCAGCCCCACCGCTACGCCCCCGTGTCTCTCTCTCCGTCTCCCTCTCACCAGCCCCACCGCTACGCCCCCCGTGTCTCTCTCTCTGTCTCCCTCTCAACCAGCCCCACCGCTACGCCCCCGTGTCTCTCTCTCCGTCTCCCTCTCAACCAGCCCCACCGCTACGCCCCCCGTGTCTCTCTCTCCGTCTCCCTCTCAACCAGCCCCCCGCTACGCCCCCGTGTCTCTCTCTCTGTCTCCCTCCAACCAGCCCACCGCTACGCCCCCGTGTCTCTCTCTCCGTCTCCCTCTCAACCAGCCCCACCGCTACGCCCCCGTGTCTCTCCTCTGTCTCCCTCTCAACCAGCCCCACCGTTGCGCCCCCCGTGTCTCTCTCTCTGTCTCCCTCTCAACCAGCCCCACCGTTGCGCCCCCCGTGTCTCTCTCTCTGTCTCCCTCTCAACCAGCCCACCGTTGCGCCCCCCGTGTCTCTCTCTCTGTCTCCCTCTCAACCAGCCCACCGCTACGCCCCCGTGTTTCTCTCTCCGTCTCCCTCTCACCAGCCCACCGTTGCGCCCCGTGTCTTCTTCTGTCTCCTCTCAACCAGCCCCACGTTGCGCCCCCCGTGTCTCTCTCTCTGTCTCCCTCTCAACCAGCCCCACCGCTACGCCCCCCGTGTTTCTCTCTCCGTCTCCCTCTCAACCAGCCCCACCGTTGCGCCCCCCGTGTCTCTCTCTCTGTCTCCCTCTCAACCAGCCCCACCGCTACGCCCCCCGTGTCTCTCTCTCTGTCTCCCTCTCAACCGTGGTCGCGTGGATTTGGCTGCTGCTAGTAGATTTCCACACGATGATAAGCCACTTCGAGTCGTGGTTATCATTTGTGATCGCTTTTGAAAAAGAACTACACGGCTCAGTGCGGCCTTACCCGGCAAGATAACAACAATTCGTGTTCACTGCAATTGACTTGCTACAGTAGCTGCAGTCAGCCACCCACCAACCCACCTGTACCGGGGATGTCCTCGAAGGACTTGGAGTTGTTGACGGCGAAGACGCACAGGAAGCCCTCGCCCTCGTGCATGAACTGCTCCAGCATGTCGCTGTACTCTTGCTTCCCGGCCGTGTCCAGGATGTCCAGCAGACAGGTCTCGCCATCGACCACCACCCGCTGCTTCGGGTACGAGTCCTGCGCCGAGGCACGCACGGAGAATGCCCCCCCCATCCCCAACACCGGGAATGATTAGCCTCGCAGATGCGTCGCGCGACGTGGACGTGCCCTCGCAGCGTCGTCGCACGCCGGCGGCGTCGGGATGCTGCTGGATGTGAACCTGGGGCGCATCTCGCCACCCCCCCCCCCCCAAGGTCAAATCGTCGAAAACACAAATTGAGCCACGAGGCAACGGGAGTACGCAACTTTGTTTCACCAACACCCTCTAGAGTCTAGAGGTCGTTGTCAACATCGCAGCTTTCTTTGTTTCACCAACACCCTCTAGAGTCTAGAAGTCGTTGTCAACATCGCAGCTTTCTTTGTTTCACCAACACCCTCTAGAGTCTAGAAGTCGTTGTGTCGTTGTCAACATCGCAGCTTTCTTTACGACTGACAACCAAGGGGGTGGCGAGTCCGCAGTGAAGGTTAAGAACCCAACGCTACTCCACGTGCCTCTTGGGTCTCTTCGGCCCGCGTTGCGCGCCGCACGTGTTTGATCGCGGAGCGTGCTCGACCCCCTGGATTATACATTTATTATTATCATCTGGGGGGGGGGGGTTCTTTAAGAACGCAGCGACAACCGCGTCACAGGAGAACTGACTGCTGCAGACACAGACGGCAGCAGCAGCGGCACCTGTGCAGGGCGGCACGACACACGAGGTGCGCGAGTGGGTGGGCGAGTGGGTGGGCGAGTGGATGGGCGAGTGGGTGGGCGAGTGGGTGGGCGAGTGGGTGGGCGAGTGGGTGGGCGAGTGGGTGGGCGAGTGGGTGGGCGAGTGGGTGCGCGAGTGGGTGGGCGAGTGGGTGCGCGAGTGGGTGGGCGAGTGGGTGGGCGAGTGGGTGGGTGAGTAGGTGGGTGGGTGAGTAGGTGGGTGGGTGAGCAGATGAGTAGGCGAGTGGGTGGGCAAGTGGATGGGCGAGTAGGTGGGTGGNCGAGTAGGTGGGTGGGTGAATAGGTGGGTGGGTGAGTAGTGGTGGGCGAGTAGGTGGGTGGGTGAGTAGGTGGGTGGGCGAGTAGGTGGGTGGGCGAGTGGGTAACTAGGCGAGTAGGTGGGTGGGTGAGCAGATGAGTAGGCGAGTGGGTGGGCGAGTAGGTGGGTGGAGGAGTAGATGGGTGGGTGAGTAGGCGGTTGGGTGAGCAGGTCGACGAGAGAGCGGGTGAGCAGGTGGGTGGATGGGTGGGTGAGTGGGTTATTGGGTGGGTGAGGTGGGTGAGCAGGTGGGTGGATGGGTGGGTGAGTTATTGGGTGGGTTATTGGGTGGGTGAGGTGGGTGAGCAGGTGGGTGGATGGGTGGGTGAGTTATTGGGTGCGTGGGTGGGTTATTGGGTGGGTGAGGTGGGTG
Source organism: Lethenteron camtschaticum (assembly GCA_018977245.1). NCBI lineage: Eukaryota > Metazoa > Chordata > Hyperoartia > Petromyzontiformes > Petromyzontidae > Lethenteron > Lethenteron camtschaticum. Next base: position 2,720 of record WFAB01002872.1, on the reverse strand, counting down.
AGCAGGTGGGTGGATGGGTGGGTGAGTTATTGGGTGGGTTATTGGGTGGGTGGGTGGGTGAGCAGGTGGGTGGGTGGGTGAGTGGGTTATTGGGTGGGTGGGTGAGTTATTGGGTGGGTGAGTGGGCGAGCGGGTGAGCAGGTGGGTGGATGGTTGGGTGGGTTATTGGGTGGGTGAGGTGGTCGAGCAGGTGGGTGGGTGGGTGAGTGGGTTATTGGGTGGATGGGTGGGTTATTGGGTGGGTGAGGTGGGCGAGCGGGTGAGCGGGTGGATGGTTGGGTGGGTGGGTGGGTGAGTGGGCGAGCGGGTGAGCAGGTGGGTGGATGGGTGGGTGGGTGGGTGAGTGGGCGAGCGGGTGAGCAGGTGGGTGGATGGGTGGGTGGGTTATTGGGTGGATGGGTGGGTGAGGTGGGACCGCTGCCCGCAAGTCCGCGAGGCCACTGCGGTGCCAAACACGACGCGGCCGCCGGCGCTCACCCTGATGGTGGGGTCGTAGTCGTCCACAAAGTGGTTGTGGGCGAGCCGGATGGTGAGGGCGCTCTTGCCAACGCCTTCAGCGCCCACCACCACCAGCTTGTACTCCGTCATGGCGCCCGCTTGCTGCGACGACGACAACAACAACACACGCAATGACCCCCCCCCCCCACCAAATCCGCACTCAGACACACACACAGACACACACACACGCACAGACACAGACACACACACGCACAGACACACACACACAGACACACACACACAGACACACACACAGAGACACACACACGCACAGACACTCAGACACACACACGCACAGACACTCAGACACACACACGCACAGACACACACACACAGACACACACACACAGNCACACACACAGACACACACACGCACACAGACACACACACACAGAGACACACACAGACACACACGCATACACGCACAGACACACACACAGAGACACACACACGCACACACACAGACACACACACACGCACACACACACACACACACACACACACAGACACACACACACAGACACACACACAGACACACACAGACACACACACGCACCCACACAGACACACACACAGACACACAGACACACACACACAGACACACACACACAGACACACACACACGCACAGACGCACAGACACACACGCGCGTGTGTGTCTGTGCGTCTGTGCGTGTGTGTGTGTGTATATGTGTGTGCGTGTAGGTGTGTGTAGGTGTGTGTGGTGGTGTGTGGTGTTGTGTGTGGTGGGAGTGTGTGTGGTGGTGTGTGTATGTGGTGGTGTGTGGTGGTGTGTGTATGTGTGTGTGGTGGTGGTGTGTGTGTGGTGTGTGTATGTGTGTGTGGTGTGTGTATGTGTGTGTGGTGTGTGTATGTGTGTGTGGTGTGTGTGGGCCGGGGCGAGCCTCTACACCATCTCACCTGCTGCTGCTGCTGTTCGCGCCGTCGGTCGGAGACTGAAATGGCGGCGGCTGAGAAGCTTTCAACCTTCACGGAGAGACGCGGGTGGGGCGGGGGGAGGGGGCGGGGCGGGTGTAGGGGGGAGGGGCGGTAAGAGAGGGTGCAAGGGGGAGGGGCGGGGCGGGTGGAGGGGCGGGGCGGGTGGAGGGCGGGGCGGGTGGAGGGGCGGGGCGGGTGGAGGGGGGCGGGTGGAGGGGGGCGGGGCGGGTGGAGGGGGGCGGGTGGAGGGGGCGGGGCGGGTGGAGGGGCGGGCGGGTGGAGGGGGGCGGGGCGGGTGGAGGGGGGCGGGTGGAGGGGGCGGGCGGGTGGAGGGGGGCGGGTGGAGGGGGGGCGGGTGGAGGGGGGCGGGTGGAGGGGGGCGGGGCGGGTGGAGGGGCGGGGCGGGTGGAGGGGGCGGGGCGGGTGGAGGGGGGGCGGGTGGGGGGCCGGGTGGAGGGGGCGGGGGCGGGTGGAGGGGGGCGGGTGGAGGGGGCGGGTGGAGGGGGGGCGGGTGGAGGGGGGCGGGGCGGGTGGAGGGGGGCGGGGCGGGTGGAGGGGGGCGGGTGGAGGGGGGCGGGGCGGGTGGAGGGGGGCGGGTGGAGGGGGGCGGGCGGTGGAGGGGGGCGGGGCGGGTGGAGGGGGCGGGTGGAGGGGGCGGGGCGGGTGGAGGGGGGGCGGGTGGAGGGGCGGGGCGGGTGGAGGGGGCGGGGCGGGTGGAGGGGGGGCGGGTGGAGGGGCGGGTGGAGGGGGCGCGGGTGGAGGGGGGGCGGGGCGGGTGGAGGGGGGGTGCAAGGGGGCGGGTGGAGGGGGCGGGTGGAGGGGGGGCGGGGGGGGCGTGGAGGGGGGGCGGGGCGGTGGAGGGGGGCGGGTGGAGGGGCGGGTGGAGGGGGGGCGGGTGGAGGGGGGGCGGGGGTGGAGGGGGGGTGCAAGGGGGCGGGTGGAGGGGGGCGGGTGGAGGGGGCTGCTAAAGACACAATAAACACGACACAGATAATTCAGCTCATTGTGAGTTTTTAATTCACTTTACGCCTCAACATTTTGTCTGAATCGTTTGTTCAAACGAATTTATTTGGTATTTTATTTATATAAAAAAAGGGCACCTGGTTGTGGGTGAAGTGGTGTTTGTGGGAAGAAAACTCAGAAATAGCGAAGTCAGCAGTTTAATATGCCACTGAATACTAACAGTGGACTGGCCACATCAACTTACACTGACCCCACTCAGTCAACAACTCACCACCCAGCCAGCCACTCTCACTCACTTAGTTAACCACTTGCTCACCCTAC
>WFAB01002871.1:0-25101 GCA_018977245.1 Lethenteron camtschaticum | reverse complement strand
GTGGGTTGATTCTAGGAACTTGAATTGTGAGAAGAGACAAGACGTTGGGAAATGAGCGACAAACGGTGACTCACCAGTGACTCACGGCCTACCCGTACCCGTACCCGGTTGCACCAGGGTCACAAACGACTACCCGTTGCCATACCCGGCCGGGTAGCCGGGTACGAGTATCGGGTACCCGGTTGCGACCTCTGACCCTCTGGCTCTGCCCGTGACCTGCCAGTGGACAACACCACTGACGATAATAACGAACCGCTGCTGGCCCACGCCTAGGTTCTCTCGGCCTGAAACGAGTACCCGCTGCGGTTGCCTAGCGAACGTCGTCGCTGGGGGTGCCGGGCACCACCCCACCACCCACGTGACGTTGCCTTCATAGGCGTCGTGGGAAGCAGAAGCGTCGATAGCGCTCCGTCGCGCTACGAACCTGGAGACCCGAGTTCGATTCCCACTCGTGGCCCAACACCGAACGTGGTCCCTGGGCCTTCCCTAGGTCAACTCGGCCTAAAATGCGGTTGCGTAGCGAACGTCTCCACCGTAGCCGGCCTCCGCTGCGGCGAGCGCTCTGCCCGGCAGCGCGCTGTTTAGCTGGCGGTGGCGGCGGTGGTGGTGGCGGTGGCGGTGGTGGTGTGCGGTGGTGGCGGCGGTGGTGGCGGTGGTGGTGGTGGCGGGGTGGTGCGGTGGTGGTGTGGGGTGGCGGTGGTGGTGGTGGCGGTGGTGGTGGCGGTGGTGGCGGCGGTGATGGTGGCGGTGGTGGCGGCGGTGATGGTGGCGGTGATGGTGGTGGTGGTGGTGGTGTGGCGGTGTGGCAGCGGCGCGTGGCGGCGGTGGTGGTGGTGGTGGCGGTGGTGGCGGTGATGGTGGCGGCGGTGGTGGCGGCGGCGTGGGGTGGTGGTGGTGGCGGTGATGGTGGTGGTGGTGGCGGTGGCGGCGCGGCGGTGGTGGTGGTGGCGGTGGTGGCGGTGGCGGCGGTGGTGGTGGTGGTGTGGCGGCGGTGGTGGTGGTGGTGGCGGCGGCGGCGGCGGATACCTTTTTGTCCCCCCTATCCTCAGTTGGCCACGTTCGTCGGGGACGAGGAGCACATCTACCCGGACTTCGCGTCCCGCGTGCGCTTCGCGCGCAACGTGACGCAACGGGACGCGTCGCTGCAGATCGCCGCGCTGCAGGGGAACGACGGGGGAGTCTACACGTGCAGAGTGAAGTTTGGCGCTTTCATCCAGCAGGTGCCCATCAGGCTCGTCGTGCTGGGTAACGAACGCACGCACGCACGCGCGCGCATGTAGACACACGTACACACACGTACACGCACGCACGCACGCGCATGTAGACACACGTACACACACGTACACGCACGCATGTAGACACACGCACGCATGTAGACACACGTACACGCACATACACGCACACACGTACACGCACGCATGTAGACACACACACACGCACGTACACGCACGCATGTAGACACACGTACACGCAGCCCCAGTAGCTTCCCGTCACGTGGCCAACCGCCCCAAACCAAGCGCAACAGAGAACACTTGAAGCTGTTGTGAGCCCTTGCCAGAGGTCGAAATCGGGTACCCGATACCCGTACCTACCCGCCGGGTACGGGTAGCCGGGTATCGGGTAGGGTACGGGTAGCCGTTTGCGACCCTGGTGCGGCCGGGTACGGGTAAGGAATCAAAACCCGTTTGCGACCTCTGCCCCTTGCTCCCCCCCACTCTCCCAGCTGGTGCAGTGAAGGCGAGCCAGCCCAGCTGCGTGGTGAACGGTTCGGTGCTGCAGGGCAAGGAGCTGTCTCTGCGGTGCCTGTCCACAGAGGGGACGTCGCCCATCAGCTACGAGTGGAAGAAGGCTGGCGGAGAGGAACCATTACCCTCCGTGCTGGGTGGGTGCCACCTCTACCAGTGCGAGCAACGTGACGACGACGATGACGACGACGATGATGACGATGATGACGATGATGACGACGATGATGACGATGATGATGATGACGATGATTACGATGATGATGACGATGATTACGATGATGATGATGACGATGATGACGACGATGATGATGTGATGTGTGGTGTGTGTGATGTGTGGTGTGTGTGTGGTGTGTGTGTGTGGTGTGATACGTGGTGTGTGTGGTGTGTGTGTGGTGTGTGTGTGGTGTGTGTGTGTNGTGTGTGTGTGGTGTGTGTGGTGTGTGTGATGTGTGTGGTGTGTGTGTGTGATGTGTGTGTGGTGTGTGGTGTGTGTGTGGTTGATGTGGTGTGTGGTGTGTGTGTGGTGTGTGTGTGTGGTGTGATGTGTGTGTGGTGTGTGTGTGTGATGTGTGTGTGGTGTGGTGTGTGTGATGTGTGTGTGGTGTGTGGTGTGTGTGTGGGTGTGTGTGGTGTGTGTGGTGGTGTGTGGTGTGTGTGTGTGGTGTGTGTGTGTGTGTGTGTGGTGTGTGTGGTGTGTGTGTGTGTGTGTGTGTGTGTGTGGTGTGTGATGGTGTGTGTGTGGTGTGTGTGTGGGTGTGTGGTGTGTGTGGTGTGTGTGTGGTGTGTGTGTGGTGTGCTGTGTGTGTGGTGTGTGTGTGTGTGTGTGATGTGTGTGTGGTGTGTGTGATGTGTGTGTGTGGGTGTGTGTGGTGTGTGGTGTGTGTGGTGTGGTGTGTGTGTGTGGTGTGTGTGTGTGGTGTGTGTGTGGTGTGTGTGATGTGTGTGTGGTGTGTGTGTGTGTGTGTGGTGTGTGTGGTGTGTGTGTGTGTGTGTGGTGTGTGTGTGTGGGTGTGTGTGGTGTGTGTGGTGTGTGTGGGTGGTGTGTGTGTGGTGTGTGTGGGTGTGTGTGGTGTGTGTGTGGTGGTGTGTGGTGTGTGTGTGGTGTGNTGTGTGTGTGGTGTGTGTGTGTGTGTGTGGTGTGTGTGGNGTGTGTGTGTGTGGTGTGTGTGTGTGGTGGTGTGTGTGTGGTGTGTGTGTGGTGTGTGTGTGGTGTGTGTGGTGTGTGTGTGTTGTGTGTGGGGTGTGGTGTGGTGTGTGGGGTACGGGGTGTGGTGTGTGTGTGTGTGTGTGTGTGGTCTGTGTGTGGTGTGTGTGGTGTGATGCGTGGTGTGCGTAGTGCAGTGACGCTGGCGTGCGTGTGATACGTGGTGTGCCGCGTGCAGCGAGCAGTAACGCCGGGCGCCGTGCCGGGCGCCGTGACGGGCGCCGTGACGGGCGTGTCTCTCGTCGTCACCGTAATCGGCTTCTTCGTCTGGTGCCGGCTGTGCAACCGAGACTATCGCAACGACAGCTGGTGAGGTCCCACCCGCTCCCTCGCCCACTCGGCCGGCCGCCGCTCACCTGCTCATTCGCCCACTCACCCACTGACCCACTCACCCACTGACCCACTCACCCACTGACCCACTCACCCACTGACCCACTCACCCACTCACCCACCCACTCACCCTCACCCACTCACCCACTGACCCACTCACCCACTGACCCACTCACCCACTGAGCCGCTCGCCCACTGACCCACTGACCCACTGACCCACTCACCCACTGACCCACTCACCCACTGACCCACTCACCCACTCACCCACTCACCCACTGACCCACTCACCCACTGACCCACTCACCCACTGACCCACTGACCCACTCACCCACTGACCCACTCACCCACTCACCCACTGACCCACTCACCCACTGAGCCACTCACCCACTGAGCCGCTCGCCCACTGACCCACTGACCCACTCACCCACTGACCCACTGACCCACTCACCCACTGAGCCACTCACCCACTGACCCACTGACCCACTCACCCACTGACCCACTCACCCACTAAGCCACTCACCCACTCACCCACTGACCCACTCACCCACTGACCCACTCACCCACTGACCCACTCACCCACTCACCCACTGACCCACTCACCCACTGACCCACTCACCCACTGACCCACTCACCCACTCACCCACTGACCCACTCACCCACTCACCCACTGACCCACTCACCCACTGACCCACTCACCCACTGACCCACTCACCCACTGACCCACTCACCCACTCACCCACTGACCCACTCACCCACTGACCCACTCACCCACTGACCCACTGACCCACTCACCCACTGACCCACTCACCCACTGACCCACTCACCCACTCAGCCACTGGCCCACTCACCCACTCACCCACTCACCTACTCACCCACTCAGCCACTGGCCCACTCACCCATTGAGCCGCCGCCCACTCACCACTGACCCACTCACCCACAGGCCCACTCACCCACTGACCCACTCACCCACAGGCCCGCTCGCCCACTGACCCACTCACCCACAGGCCCGCTCGCCCACTGACCCACTGGCACAGCACCCGCGTTGTTGCAAATCGGACGGTGACAGCCTCCGTGTGTGCGAGCGTGAACTCGTGACCCCGTGACCTTACTGGACCTCTGTGAAAGAGAGCTTCATAGCTCATCGGATTCCTTTCCTCCTCCAGCCTGAATACAGACTCTTGATTCTGAGCATACGTGACTTTTAACAGATGGACGTTTGTCTGATTCCCTCCCTCCCGTGCCTCCCTCACCACCCTCCCCTCCCTCCCTCCCTCACCTCCTCCCTCACCTCCTCACCTCCCTCACCTCCCTCCCCTGCCTCCCTCACCTCCCTTACCTCCCTCACCTCCCTCCCTCCCTCCTCCCTCCCTCCCTCCCCTGCCTCCCTCCCTCCCTCACCTCCCTCACCACCCTCCCTCCCTCACCTCCCTCCCTCACCTCCCTCACCTCCCTCCCGTGCCTCCCTCACCACCCTCCCCTCCCTCGCCTCCCTCCCTCACCTCCCTCCCTCTCTCGCCTCCCGCAGCAGGATGGACGACTGCCCCCCGTGTCGATGAGCCGCCCGCAACCCACGTCCACGGCCCACGACCCGCCCAGCACGGTCGACACGCTCCAGAAAACGGCACCACGTTCCGTGCTGTAGCAGACTTGTTCAGCCTCCTGACAGTGTAGCTTCCACGCTATAACAGGCGCGTTATGACGTTGCAGCTTCCACGCTATAACAGGCGCGTTATGACGGTGCAGGTTCCACGCTGTAACGGGCGCGTTATGACGGTGCAGCTCCCATGCTGTAACGGGCAGGTCACCGGCCTTGCCTCGGAATGACGCCATCGCCTTGGCCAACAAGGTTTGTTTTCTTTTCATATTAGAGTGTTGTGTTTTTTCTTCTTGGTTCTTTCGGTAAAGTCGCGTAGAAGGGAAGTAATAAAAGAATAAAAGTTCATCTTTTTTTATTTTATTATTCCCCTTCTGCGTGACTTTACCGAACAAGAAGATGAATAAGAATAAAACATTTTTGAAAGGAAATAATAAAACATTTTTATTATTTCCCTTCTACGTGACTTTACCGAACCAAGAAGATGAATCCCTGCAGTCACGAAAGCTTTAAATCGAAATGTTATGTTTTTTCTTCTTTCGGTAAAGTCACGTAGAAGGGAAGTAATAAAATAATAAAAATAAACATAATAAAATAATTATCACGACGTTTCGGCCACAACGCAAGCAGCCGTCCTCAGGTGAAGACCAGGTCTGTTGAGGCGACATTCAGACGCTGTCTTTCCGACAGACCTGGTCTTCACCTGAGGACGGCTGCTTGCGTTGTGGCCGAAACGTCGTGAGAATTATTTTATTATGTTTTATTTTATTTTTATTATTTCCCTTCTACGTGACTTTACCGAAAGAACCAAGAAGATGAATCCCTGCAGTCACGAAAGCTTTAAATCTAAAGGTTTTAAGGTAATTTTGGGGCGCTGATTCCAGTTTTTGTCTATCACGTGAGGTTTTTGAGATATCAAATATTGAATTTTCAATAAAAACTGCGGAAGAAAAATATTAAATAGATGTGGATATCTACATAAAATGATATTGTAAACACACTATCCTAAAAATACAGCACCGTATTTGAACACTAAAGCAGTCACTGACTCGCAACAACTTGCAATCATAAGTGACAGAGTTAACTTCGGGTAAAATCAATGAAAATGGGTATGCCGATAGCATAAAATGAGATGTGATGGAGCAAATCTGAGATCAGATTTGGAATCAGCAAATTAGTCTAGAACAGCTGCAAAAGTCCAGGCCAGAAAACAATGTTTTGTTGTTGACGAGTGTTACTTAACCAAGCCATGGCTGCTTGAGATATATTGCTGCAAATACGTAAATACGGACGATCAAATTGGCCACCCCCAAAGAACAAATTAGAATGTACACCGTAACCCAAGCTATCAAACCATGGGTTGCTGTATCATTTGATATTTCTAGAATTTAGGAGACGCAGATTCCGAATCTCAGGAAGAGTTTATGGTGCATATGCCATTGCTTTGAGGTCCAATTGATATTGTTGGTTTGTTTAAAAATTGTCGATTGACTTTTCCCCCTTTCAAGACAAATTCTGCACCACGCGATCAGACGGTCAACCCACGCGAAGACAAAATAATGTTGCAGCTGTAAGTAGCAAATACAGACGGTTACGAGCGACGAAAACCACTTCGGTAACCGTCATAATTCTAAACAGTCGTAATGTTTATTTGTAAAAAAATAAAAAAATACAACGAAACTTTTTTTTCGTAAAATAAAACTCTAAACTAGTGGGTCACTAGTGCAACAAGCAGGCCACGTGACCTCGTGCAAATTTAATTTGTGTTTGCACTGTGGGACAAACCAAATACTCACAAGAAATTTCACGTAAATAAAATATTTTACAAAAACAACTATTTGAACAAACCCCCGTGGCCAAAACTTTGACATTATTTCACGTCTCCCAACCAGCACAGACTTGTTTGCACTGTAGCACCCATCCAAATAAACCCTGAAATGCAAAAACATCTTACAAATTACTTTTTTAAAATCCTTTATATTAAGTTTACTTGCTTGCTTGCTTATGACCGTGCAAATCTTTCGGACGTTTTTTAACCCACTTCCCGTGATCCAATCGAGCTGACATTTTCCACACAGACTCGTGCGTGACAATTAATTTTCGTGAAAATTTTTTTCCAAAATTTTACACTGTTTAGGGAAATTTTTTAAATATTTACTTACCAATTGCTTAATGCTGGCAGACAATCATCTGACCCATAGGTGGCAGCCATCTCAAGCCAGAGGACGAGAGGACTCTAGCCGCCACGCATATAAAGGATTTAGAGTGGAAAAACTTTGTTTTTACGGGTTAATTTTTTTCAAACTTTAACGATCACAGCAGAGATTTTCAAAAATGTTCAAGCCATTTTCTCCAATGTTGATAATAGCCAATGTATTCATGCTAAATGCTACACATTATTACTCTTTTGCAAGCAGAACGATACACAACCCAATACAGCTTGTTGTCAACGTACAATTGCATTGGCGATTATTGCTCACGAAGCGCTGTTGAGGACACATGTAAATGCGTCGGTTACGTAACATCAGCAGTGATGAATGGAAACGTGATGAATGGAAACGCGATGACGGTGACGACGATGGGAATCTACCGATCGTATCAACGATTACAATCCGGACGGCGAGGATGATGATGATGATGATCATGGATCAATGATCCTCACCGTCCCCGGGGCAAAACCTGGGCTGGACACGGCAGCTGCCGGAGTGTCGGGCAGTCCTGCCCATGGGGGTCAGTGGGGGGCAACTCTTGTTCACACCGAGGCAAAAGTCACTGACACATCAGAGCCCATCCACCAGCTCATTCCAGGCAGGCAGTGACATCGCATTCTTAGCGAAGGGTCCCCTCGTTGAAGCTCGCTCCGTCGCTCCTTGAATTGAGGCTTGGGGGGAGCTTGGACGAGTGGCGAGATGAGGACAAGAGACCTTAGGGAGTGGTCCACACCATTGTGGCTCCTCCAATAGAAAAACAATGTCCGCTGGTTCAACCGTGACGTGTCAGAGTTCACAACTGTTGACACTTGTACATGTGCCAGAGGTCGCAAGCGGGTTTTGATTCCTTAACAGAAATCAAAGTGTCACCATTGTCAAATACACACTTGACGGTTCTCATCGCAATCGAAGGACCTCGAGGGTGGAAATTACACATTTATTGGCAGGCACCGGTCTCTGCATAGGATGCCTATTCTATTTAGGATGTATAGCAAGGTTGGCTACGTACTGTGCAAAAGAAGTTCAATATACACACGTGAGGATTACAATAATCATAAGAATAACGTGAATCATTTTGTCCGGAATAGCCTCCTTGAGTCTCGAGATATTTGTGTTGAGAATACTGCATTGGGATGCTGCGATGACATTAACAAGTGCCTGGAGAAGCTTCCTGACCCTCACGTTTCACGGTCGTCCCTTCTTCACACTTCACTGTCACTCCCGGCCACGTGGCGAAGTCGTCGTAGTCCTCCTGTTCTTGTTTTATGAGAGATGATGGGCTCATGGCAGCTGAACTTTGACCTTCACGAGTCGATTTCACACTCTCCTTGTGGATCTTCTCATGCATCGTTCGTCTTCCTGACGAAATAAAACCCTTCCCACACTCTGTGCACGTGAAGGGCTTCTCACCCGTGTGTTCTCTTGTGAATTTGAAGGTAGTTTGAAGAGGCAAATGCCTTCCAACACACAGTGCACTTGAAGGGCTTCTCACCTGTGTGCGTTCTCTTGTGAACTAGAAGATAGTTTGAACGGGCAAATGCCTTCCCACACACGGTGCACGTGAATGGCTTCTCCCCTGTGTGTGTTCTCTGATGATATTGAAGAGTTTGTAAGAGAGCAAATGCCTTCCCACACACAGTGCACATGAATGGCTTCTCCCCTGTGTGTGTTCTCTGATGATATTGAAGAGTTTGTAAGAGAGCAAATGCCTTCCCACATGCAGTGCACATGAATGGCTTCTCCCCTGTGTGTGTTCTCTGATGAATTTTAAGATTTTGTGAGGAAGAAAATGCCTTCACACACACGGTGCACTTGAATGGCTTTTCGCCCGTGTGAGTTCTCAGGTGCTGATTCATGTTTCCAGTGCGATCCGTGGTGTACGGACACCGCTCGCATTCGTGCCTTTTAGCGCTGGGCTCTGTCCAGGGTTTCTTCTCCATGCGACTGATTCTGCAGACATATTACATGTTACACAACGCACACACACACACGACAGAGACAAGGATCCCCCGTGTAGCCTTAATAGACTGTTGGGGCAAGTGCTGTTCGCGAGTAGCAGCACCTATGAAGGCACGAGAGGGTGGGTGGCCAGCGCCACACCTTTGTCTCTTTAGTGGCAATGCTTACAGATCACACCAGCTACTAATTTTAGTCTAAGTCGACCTAGGGGAGGCCCAGGAACGGTTCACATAATCGTCACCAGTGTTGGCCATGTGGTGCGGGAATCGAACGGTCCACGGAGTTGGTGGCAGAGTGCGTCAACCGCTGTGCCACCGATCCCCCACGTGACACTCGCACGCAAGCGGAGACGCAGTGATGCACTCACGCTCTACAGAGGGTACAGCAGACAATCAACAGCAGAGGTCGCAACCGGGTACCCGATACCCGTACCCTACCCAATACCCGGCTACCCGTATCCGGCCGGATACGGGTAGACCGTGAGTCACTGGTGAGTCACCGTTTGTCACTCATTTCCCAACGTCTTGTCTTTNCTCACAATTCAAGTTCCTAGAATCAACCCACCCGCGCCTGCAACATGGCTTAATCCCAGAGGTCGCAATCAGGTACCCGTACCCGATACCCAGCCGGGTACGGGTAGCCGGGTAGTGGGTAGGGTACCCGTTTGCGACCCTGGTGCGGCCGGGTACGGATACGGGTAGACCGTGAGTCACTGGTGAGTAACCGTTTGTCACTCATTTCGGGTACGGTACAGGTACGGGTAGGGAACGGGTACCCGTACCCAGCCGGGTACGGGTACCCATTTGCGACCCTGGTGCGGCCGGGTACGGGTACGGGGGTAAGGAATGAAAACCCGTTAGCGACGTCTGCCCCACGGGGGTGCTCTGCAGCTTGCGAGAGCGCGTGACGTGGTGCCTCAAAGTGGCGCTGCGCTACGAACCCCCGGCAAAGAGCCGAGTTGGATTCCCTGAATCGATGCTGGCTTCCCCAAGGTCGACTCAGCATGAAACGAGTACCCGGCGCGGGTATGTGAACATCGCCATTAGGGAGACCAAGGTGGTCGGGTGTGGTGCTGGCCACCCACCCCTCGTGTAGCGCAGAAGATCATCTTCTTGGTTTTATCGGTAAAGTCACGTAGAAGGGAAATAATAAAAAATATTACATCAATATTATATCAATATTATTTTATTATTTCCCTAATATTATATTGATACTATTTTATTATTTCCCTTCTACATGACTTTATATAATATTAATATATTTTATTATTTCCCTTCTACGTGACTTTATATAATAAAAATATTATATTATTTTATTATTACCCTTCTACGTGACTATAAAATATTAATATACTATTTTATTATTCCCCTTCTACGTGACTTTATATAATAATATTAATATCATATTTTATTATTTCCCTTCTACGTGACTTTATAATATTAATATATTATTTTATTATTTCCCTGCTACGTGACTTTATATAAAAATATATTATTTTATTATTTCCCTTCTACGTGACTTTATAATATTAATATATTATTTCCCTTCTACGTGACTTTATATAATAATATTAATATTTTATTTTATTATTTCCCTTCTACGTGACTTTACCGAAAGAACCAAGAATATGAATCCCTGCAGTCACGAAAGAAGCTTTGAATCAAGGGAAGATCACGTTTCGCGAGTGTGTGTGAGGGAGTGGAGTTTGTGTATCTTCTCCCTGTAGTGCTGCACGACATTCAGGTGTCCCCGCTCTTATTATCTTTCTGCTTCTTGTCACCGAAACCTACAAACAACATCGCTCAGTTGTTTGTTTTAAACCCAAAAACGGCCCAATGCTGAAGAATCCTCCGAATTATTTTTGAGTTGCCAATGGAATGGGGGGGGGGGGGGGAGAAATCGCCTCCCTCACCGTGACAAACTTGACAGGAGCCTCTTGAAAAACCAGCCTGACGACTCGGAGAGGCTCTCCCCAGTGAGGTGAAGCGACGAGCCACAGGCCCCGAGACAAATCTGTAACGTGAAGCAGTAACAGTAGTAGTAGTAGCAGCAGCAGCAGTAACAGCAGCAGTAGTAGTAACAGTAGTAGCAGCAGTAGTAGTAGCAGCAGCAGCANTAACAGCTGTAGTAGTAGCAGCAGTAGCAGTAGTAGCAGCAGTAGTAGTAGTAGTAGCAGTAGTAGCAGCAGCAGTAGTAGTAGTAGCAGCAGTAGCAGTAGTAGTAGCAGTAGTAGCAGCANTAGTAGTAGTAGTAGCAGCAGTAGTAGTAGTAGCACAGTAGCAGCAGCAGTAGCAGCANTAGTAGTAGCAGCAGTAGTAGTAGCAGCAGCAGTAGTAGTAGCAGCAGTAGTAGTAGCAGCAGTAGTAGCAGCAGTAGTAGTAGCAGCAGTAGTAGCAGTAGCAGTAGTACAGCAGCAGCAGTAGTANCAGCAGTAGCAGTAGCAGCAGCANTAGTAGCAGTAGCAGTANTAGTAGCAGTAGCAGCAGCANTAGTAGCAGTAGTAGTAGCAGCAGCAGCAGCAGCAGTAGTAGTAGCAGTGGCAGTANTAGCAGCAGTAGTAGCANCAGTAGTAGTAGTANCAGCAGTAGTAGCAGCAGCAGTAGTAGTAGTAGCAGCAGTANTAGTACAGCAGCAGTAGTAGCAGCAGCAGTAGTAGCANTAGTAGCAGCAGCAGTAGTAGTANCAGCAGCANTAGTAGTATCAGCAGTAGCAGCAGCAGCAGTAGCAGCAGTAGTAGTAGTANCAGCAGCAGTAGTAGCAGCCACGTGGCCTACGCGGTGCAGGCTTAGCCTTGCGCGACTAGGCCTCGCATCGTCAATATCACAACCTGGAGCTCCCCATTCACAGTTACCATTCCACACGAACAGCAACGAAGAAACGAGCCTTTCGCCGGTATACAAACACAACAACAAGAACAACAAGAACATTGAACAATCACATCCCACCTCGGATCCTGCCAAGTGACTACGGGGTGCGCAGCCGATTCTCCACTTCCAGGAAGTGGTGACGTCACGCGGAGGGGCGTGGCTGGGAAGGTTCCTGGTGACGTCACTAGCAGGGGAATCCCCTCCAAGTCGAGTCTCAACTTCCAGGAAGTCGTGACGTCCGCGGAGGGGCGTGGCTAGCAAGGTTCCCTGGTGACGTCACTAGCGGGGAAATCCCTTCCAAGTCGATTCTACACGTCCAGGAAGTCGTGACGTCACGCGGAGGGGGAGTGGCTGGTACGGTTCCTGGTGACGTCACGACTTCCAGGAAGTGGTGACGTCACGCGGAGGGGGCGTGGCTGGCAAGGTTCTCTGGTGACGTCACTAGCAGGGAACCCCCCTACCCTGACCCGACCCAGGGGACTTCTATTTAAAGGGTTTTTTCCACTTTTTTCTGCCAACAAAACTGAAAAACCTTTTCACAAGGAATCACGTGACACTGCAGGTCACGTGACACTTCCTGTAGATCAGGCGAGGTAGTCAACATCTCCCAGCCACCGTGATGATGAGGAGAGAGACGCAGACTCCAAATATACAGCAGCAGCCAGGCATCGTCAGGGTCACGGGATCGAACCCACGACCTCCTGTAGACCAGGCGAGGTAGTCAACATCTCCCAGGGTCATTGGATCTAACCCACAACCTCCTGTAGACCAGGCGAGGTAGTTAACGTGACAACTTTCAGGGCGTGAGTTCGTCTGTTGTTAGGAGAGTTTATTAACGAAAAGCAAAAACAATCACCAAACAAAGTGTCATCCCCATCCTTCCGTGTCCNTCCAAGCCCATAGACAACGTGCCGTCCCGTGTCTCTGTGTCCCCGTGTCTCTCCCCGTGTCCCCGTGTCTCTCCCCGCGTCTCCGTGTCTCTCCCGTGTCTTCATGTCCCGTGTCTCTGTGTCTCTCCCGCGTCTCCGTGTCCCCGTGTCTCTGTGTCTCTCCCCGTGTCCCCGTGTCTCTGTGTCTCTCCCCGCGTCTCCGTGTCCCCGTGTCTCTGTGTCTCTCCCNGCGTCTCCGTGTCTCTCCCCATGTCTTCATGTCCCCATGTCTCTGTGTCTCTCCCGCGTCTCCGTGTCTCTCCCGTGTCTCATGTCCCCGTGTCCTCGTGTCTCTGTGTCTCTCCCGCGTCTCTCACCGCGTCTCTCCCCGTGTCTCTCCCCGTTTCTCTCCCCGTATCCCCGTGTCTCTGTGTCTCTCCCGCGTCTCCGTGTCCCCGTGTCTCTGTGTCTCTGCGTCTCATGTCCCCGTGTTCCCGTGTCTCTGTGTCTCCCGCGTCTCTCCCCGTGTCTCTCCCCGTTTCTCTCCCCGTATCCCCGTGTCTCTGTGTCTCTCCCCGCGTCTTCATGTCCCCGTGTTCCCGTGTCTCTGTGTCTCTCCCCGCGTCTCCGTGTCTCTCCCGCGTCTTCATGTCCCGTGTTCCCGTGTCTCTGTGTCTCTCCCGCGTCTCTCACCGCGTCTCTCCCCGTGTCTCTCCCGTGTCTCTCCCGTCTCTCGCCCCGTATCCCCGTGTCTCTGTGTCTCTCCCGCGTCTCTGTTTCTCCCCGTATCCCCGTGTCTCTGTGTCTCTCCCCGTGTCTCTCCCCGTTTCTCTCCCCATCCCCGTGTCTCTGTGTCTCTCCCCTCTCCGTGTCCCCGTGTCTCTGTGTCTCTCCCCGCGTCTTCATGTCCCCGTGTTCCCGTGTCTCTGTGTCTCTCCCGCGTCTCTCACCGCGTCTCTCCCCGTGTCTCTCCCCGTGTCTCTCCCCGTCTCTCGCCCCGTGTCCCCGTGTCTCTCCCTGTGTCCCCGTGTCTCTCCCTGTGTCCCCGTGTCTCCTGTCTCCGCGTCTCCGTGTCTCTCCCCGTGTCTCCGTCTCTGCAGTCAGCCGAAGGTGCTCTCGCCGCTGAGGCCACGTACAGGAACCCGTCCTCATCCTTGTGATCCTCGTACAGCTGGCCCATGCTCAGACTGCGGACACATGGAGGAGAGACAAAGACGGCGGGGAGGAGGTGGGGGGCAAACAGAGACCCATAGACTCATCACACAGAGACCCGTAGACTCACACAGAGACCCATAGACTCACACAGAGACCCATAGACTCACACAGAGACCCATAGACTCACACAGAGACCCATAGACTCACCACACAGAGACCCATAGACTCACCACACAGAGACCCATAGACTCACACAGAGACCCATAGACTCATCACACAGAGACCCATAGACTCCCCACACAAAGACCCATAGACTCATCACACAGAGACCCAAAGACTCACCACACAGAGACCCATAGACTCACCACACTAAAAACCATAAACTCACACAGAGACCCATAGACTCACACAGAGACCCATAAACCCCCACACAGAGACACATAGACACACCACACAGAGACCCACAGACTCATCACACAGAGACCCATAGACTCACACAGAGACCCATAGACTCACACACAGAGACCCATAGACTCACCACACAGATACCCATAGACTCACCACAACAGAAAACCATAGACTCACACAGAGACCCATAGACTCACACAGAGACCCATAAACTCCCCACACAGAGACCCATAGCCCCTCATCCGGCCGAACAAAAGCTGTTTAGGCATGCGGTGGCTCATGGGCTNCATGACCCAGCCAACGCAGCCTTGCTGCCGGAGGAGCTCACCAATGGGACTCCCAGACTTTCATGGATTTGTGAGCTCCTCTCACAATCCAGCCTGCAAGTCAAACCCAGGATGGATCGTAGGCAGGCCAGCCCCGGCACGCACGCACGCACACACCCACACGCACACACACACACGCACACACACACACACANGCACATACACACACGCANGCACACACACACACGCACACACGCACACACCCACAGNACGCACACACACACACANGCAGAGAGCCACAGACACACACACGCACATACACACACACGCACGCACACACACGCACACGCACACACACGTGCGTGCGTGTGCGTGCGCGTACCTCGACTGTGGCACATATTGTCTATGAAGAGGAAGATTGCGCTCTCCGCTGCGAGCTGGATCTTCATGCGCACTATCCACAGAACTGGGCGACGGTGATGTCGGACAGCACCAGGTACTTGCGCTTGTCGATGTCTCCGATGTGGGAGCCAGCGACCTTCTCAACGATCACCTTCAAGAGGGCCGGGACGNTGGGGGCAAGGGGGTGAGCCACAAACTCATCACACAGCAGAGACCCATAGACTCATCACACAGCAGAGAGCCATGGACTCATCACACAGCAGAGAGCCATGGACTCATCACACAGCAGAGACCATAGACTCATCACACAGCAGAGAGCCATAGACTCATCACACAGCAGAGAGCCATAGACTCATCACACAGCAGAGAGCCATAGACTCATCACACAGCAGAGACCCATAGACTCATCACACAGCAGAGAGCCATAGACTCATCACACAGCAGAGAGCCATAGACTCATCACACAGCAGAGAGCCATAGACTCATCACACAGCAGAGACCCACAGACTCATCACACAGCAGAACCACAGACTCATCACACAGCAGAGAGCCATAGACTCATCACACACAGAGACCCACAGACTCATCACACACAGAGAGCCNTAGACTCACACACACAGAGACCCATAGACTCATCACACAGCAGAGACCAGACTCACACAACAGACCCATAGACTCATACACACAGCAGAACAGACTCATCACACAGCAGAACCCACAGACTCATCACACAGCAGAGACCAGACTCACACACACAGAGACCCACAGACTCATCACACAGCAGAACCATAGACTCATCACACAGCAGAACCACAGACTCATCACACAGCAGAGACCATAGACTCATCACACAGCAGAGACCATAGACTCATCACACAGCAGAGACCAGACGAGCATAGACTCATCACACAGAGACCATAGACTCACACACAGCAGAGACCATAGACTCACACACAGCAGAGACCACGACTCACACACAGCAGAGACCATAGACTCACACACACAGAGACCACACAGACTCACACACAGAGAGACCATAGACTCANCACACAGCAGAGACCATAGACTCACACACACAGAGACCACAGACTCACACACAGAGAGACCACAGACTCACACACAGAGACCACAGACTCACACACAAGAGACCATAGACTCACACAGAGAGACCACAGACTCANCACACACANCAGAGACCATAGACTCACACACACAGAGACCATAGACTCANCACACACAGAGACCATAGACTCACACACAGCAGAGACCAGACTCATGCACACCAGAGACATAACTCANCACACAGCAGAGACAGACTCACACACGCAGAGACCATAACTCATCACACAGCAGAGACCANAGACTCATCACACCAGAGACCAGACTCTCACCAGAGACCATAGACTCATCACACGCAGAGACCATNGACTATCACAACAGCAGAGACCACACTCATCACACAGCAGAGACCATAATCATCACACAGCAGAGACCAGCAGACTCATCACCAGCAGAACCATCATCACCAGCAAGCCATAATCATCACACAGCAGAGACCATAATCATCACACAGCAAGACCATAACTCATCACCAGCAAGCCATAANTCATCACACAGCAGAAGCAGACCATCACAGCACGCAGAGACCAAACTATCACACAGCAGAGACCATAATCATCACACAGAGACCGACTCATCAACAGANACCATAGACTCANCACAGCAGCAGAGACCATAATCATCACACAGCAGAGACCAANTCATCACACAGCAGAGACCATAATCATCACACAGCAGAGACCATAATCATCACACAGCAGAGACCATAATCATCACACAGCAGAGACCATAGGATCATCACACAGCAGAGACCATAACTCATCACACAGCAGAGANCATAACATCATCACACAAGACCACAATCATCACACAGAGCATAATCATCACACAGCAGAGACCATAATCATCACACAGCAGAGANCATANATCATCACACAGCAGAGACCAATCATCACGAGCACAATCATCACGCAGAGACCAATCATCACACAGCAGAGACCTCATCACACAGCAGAGACATAGACTCATCCATCAGCAGAGCACAATCATCACAACGCAAGCCATAATCATCACACAGCAGAGACCCAATCATCACACAGCAGAGACCATAATCATCACACAGCAGAGACCATACTCATCACACACAGAGACCATAGACTCATCACACAGCAGAGACCACAATCATCACACACAAGACCATAGACTCATCACACAGAGACCATAGACTCATCACACAGCANAGCCACTCATCAACAGAGACTCATCACACAGCAGAGANCACAATCATCACACAGCAGAGACCNTAGGACNCATCACAACAGCACCACCATCACAGCCACAAGCAGAGACCATAACGTCATCACACACAGAGAGCCACGCAGAGACCCAAATCATCACACAGCAGAGACCCCACACATCAGAGCATAATCATCACACACAGAACCNTACTCATCACAACAGAGANCATGACTCATCACGAGACCATAATCATCACCAGCAGAGACCAACCATCACACAGCAACCATAGACTCACACATCANCAGTGACATAATCATCACAACAGCAGAACACAGACTCATCACACAGCAGAACAGACTCATCACACACAGGACCATAGATCNTCACACACAGCAGAGACCATAGNCTCATCACACAGCAGAGACCACAGACTCATCACACAGCAGAGACCGANAGACTCACACAGAGAGACCCATAGCTCATCACACAGCAGAGACCATAGCTCACACACACAGAGACCATAGACTCATCACACAGCAGAGACCACAGACTCATCACACAGCAGAGACCAGACTCATCACACAGAGACCACAGACTCATCACACACAGAGACCATAGACTCATCACACAGACAGAGACCAGACTCATCACACANCAGAGACCAGACTCACCACNCAGAGCACAGACTCTCCACAAGCACAGACTCATCACACAGTCAGAGACCATAACTCATACACACACAGAGACCATAGACTCATACACACACAGAGACCATAGACTCATCACACACAGAGACCACAGACTCATCACACAGCAGAGACCGACTCATCACACAGAGACCATAGACTACACAGAGAGACCATAGACATCACACAGCAGAGACCATANCTCATCACAANAGAGACCACAGACTNATCANAAGCAGAGACCACAGACTCATCACACAAGCAGAGACCAGACTCATCACACACAGAGACCATAGACTCATCACACAGCAGAGACCACAGACTCATCACACAGCANAGACCATAGACTCATCACACAGCAGAGACCACAGACTCATCACACAGCAGAGACCATAGACTCATCACAGCAGAGACCATAGACTCATCACACAGAGAGACCATAGACTCATCACACAGCAGAGACCAGACTCATCACACAGCAGAGACCATAGACTCATCACACAGCAGAGAGCATAGACTCATCACACAGCAGAGACCATAACTCATCACAGCAGAGACCATNGACTCATCACACANCAAGAGACCACAGACTCATCACANGCAGAGACCATAGACTCATCACACGCAGAGACCATAGACTCATCACACAGCAGAGACCACAGACTCATCACACAGCAGAGACCATAGACTCATCACACAGCAGAGACCACAGACTCATCACACAGAGAGACCATAGACTCATCACACAGCAGAGACCATAGACTCATCACACAGCAGAGACCATAGACTCATCACACAGCAGAGACCATAGACTCATCACACAGCAGAGACCATAGACTCATCACACAGCAGAGACATAGACTCATCACACAGCAGAGACCATAACTCATCACACAGCAGAGACCATAGACTCATCACACANCAGAGACCAGACTCATCACATNGCAGAGACCATAGACTCATCACACAGCAGAGACCATAGACTCATCACACAGCAGAGACCAGACTCATCACACAGCAGAGACCATAGACTCATCACACAGCAGAGACCATAGACTCATCACACAGCAGAGACCATAGACTCATCACACAGCAGAGACCATAGACTCATCACACAGCAGAGACCATAACTCATCACACAGCAGAGACCATAGACTCATCACACACAGAGACCACAGACTCATCACACAGCAGAGACCATAGACTCATCACACAGCAGAGACCATAGACTCATCACACAGCAGAGACCATAGACTATCACACAGCAGAGACCACAGACTCATCACACAGAGACCACAGACTCATCACACAGCAGAGACCATAGACTCATCACACAGCAGAGACCACAGACTCATCACACAGCAGAGACCATAGACTCATCACACAGCAGAGACCACAGACTCATCACACAGCAGAGACCATAGACTCATCACACAGCAGAGACCACAGACTCATCACACAGCAGAGACCCATAGACTCATCACACAGCAGAGACCATAGACTCATCACACAGCAGAGAGCCATAGACTCATCACACAGCAGAGACCACAGACTCATCACACAGCAGAGACCATAGACTCATCACACAGCAGAGACCATAGACTCATCACACAGCAGACCATAGACTCATCACACAGCAGAGACCNATAGACTCATCACACAGCAGAGACCATAGACTCATCACACAGCAGAGACCAGACTCATCACACAGCAGAGACCAGACTCATCACACACNGAGACCACAGACTCATCACGCAGCAGAGACCATAGACTCATCACACACAGAGAGCATAGACTCATCACACAGCAGAGACCATAGACTCATCACACAGCAGAGACCATAGACTCATCACACAGCAGAGACCATAGACTCATCACACACAGAGACCATAACTCATCACACAGCAGAGACATAGACTCATCACACAGCAGAGACCATAAACTCATCACACAGCAGAGACCNATAGACTCATCACACACAGAGACCATAGACTCATCACGCAGAGACCATAGACTCATCACACAGCAGAGACCATAGACTCATCACACAGCAGAGACCACAGACTCATCACACAGCAGAGACCATAGACTCATCACACAGCAGAGACCACAGACTCATCACACAGCAGAGACCATAGACTCATCACACAGCAGAGACCATAGACTCATCACACAGCAGAGACCATAGACTCATCACACAGCAGAGACCATAGACTCATCACACAGCAGAGANCCATAGACTCATCACACAGCAGAGAGCATAGACTCATCACACAGCAGAGACCATAACTCATCACACAGCAGAGACCATAGACTCATCACACANCAGAGACCACAGACTCATCACAGCAGAGACCATAGACTCATCACACAGCAGAGACCATAGACTCATCACACAGCAGAGACCNAGAGACTCATCACACAGCAGAGACCATAGACTCATCACACACAGAGACCATAGACTCATCACACAGCAGAGACCATAGACTCATCACACNGCAGAGACCATAGACTCATCACACAGCAGAGACCATAACTCATCACACAGCAGAGACCATAGACTCATCACACACAGAGACCACAGACTCATCACACAGAGACCCATAACTCATCACACAGCAGAGACCATAGACTCATCACACAGAGACCAGACTCATCACACAGCAGAGACCACAGACTCATCACACANCAGAGACCACAGACTCATCACACAGCAGAGACCATAGACTCATCACACAGCAGAGACCACAGACTCATCACACAGCAGAGACCATAGACTCATCACACAGCAGAGACCACAGACTCATCACACAGCAGAGACCATAGACTCATCACACAGCAGAGACCNACAGACTCATCACACANCAGAGACCATAGACTCATCACACAGCAGAGACCATAGACTCATCACACAGCAGAGACCATAGACTCATCACACACAGAGACCACAGACTCATCACACAGCAGAGACCATAGACTCATCACACACAGAGACCAGACTCATCACACAGCAGAGACCATAGACTCATCACACANCAGAGACCNACAGACTCACACACAGCAGAGACCGTAGACTCATCACACAGCAGAGACCATAGACTCATCACACAGCAGAGACCATAGACTCATCACACANCAGAGACCACAGACTCATCACACAGCAGAGACCGTAGACTCACCACACAACAGAGACCATAGACTCATCACACAGCAGAGACCGTAGACTCATCACAGAGCAGAGACCCATAGACTCATCACACAGCAGAGAGCCATAGACTCATCACACAGCAGAGACCATAGACTCATCACACAGCAGAGACCCATAGACTCACACACAACAGTGACATAGACTCATCACACAGCAGAACCACAGACTCATCACACAGCAGAACCACAGACTCATCACACAGCAGAGACCATAGACTCATCACACAGCAGAGACCATAGACTCATCACACAGCAGAGACCACAGACTCATCACACAGCAGAGACCCATAGACTCATACACAGCAGAGACCATAGACTCATCACACAGCAGAGACCATAGACTCATCACACAGCAGAGACCACAGACTCATCACACAGCAGAGACCACAGACTCATCACACACAGAGACCACAGACTCATCACACAGCAGAGACCCATAGACTCATCACACAGCAGAGACCCACAGACTCATCACACAGCAGAGACCATAGACTCATCACACAGCAGAGACCACAGACTCATCACACAGCAGAGACCCACAGACTCATCACACAGCAGAGACCATAGACTCATCACACAGCAGAGACCATAGACTCATCACACAGCAGAGACCATAGACTCATCACACAGCAGAGACCACAGACTCATCACACAGCAGAGACCATAGACTCATCACACAGCAGAGACCATAGACTCATCACACAGCAGAGACCATAGACTCATCACACAGCAGAGACCACAGACTCATCACACAGCAGAGACCACAGACTCATCACACAACNGAGACCACAGACTCATCACACAGCAGAGCCATAGACTCATCACACAGCAGAGACCCACAGACTCATCACACAGCAGAGACCATAGACTCATCACACAGCAGAGACCATAGACTCATCACACAGCAGAGANCCATAGACTCATCACACAGCAGAGACCCATAGACTCATCACACAGCAGAGACCATAGACTCATCACACAGCAGAGAGCATAGACTCATCACACAGCAGAGACCATAACTCATCACACAGCAGAGACCATAGACTCATCACACANCAGAGACCACAGACTCATCACGCAGAGACCATAGACTCATCACACAGCAGAGACCATAGACTCATCACACAGCAGAGACCCACAGACTCATCACACAGCAGAGAGCCATAGACTCATCACACAGCAGAGACCCACAGACTCATCACACAGGAGAGACCATAGACTCATCACACAGCAGAGACCATAGACTCATCACACAGCAGAGACCATAGACTCATCACACAGCAGAGACCCATAGACTCATCACACAGCAGAGACCATAGACTCATCACACAGCAGAGAGCATAGACTCATCACACAGCAGAGCCATAACTCATCACACAGCAGAGACCCATAGACTCATCACACANCAGAGACCACAGACTCATCACATAGCAGAGACCATAGACTCATCACACAGCAGAGACCATAGACTCATCACACAGCAGAGACCAGAGACTCATCACACAGCAGAGAGCCATAGACTCATCACACAGCAGAGACCATAGACTCATCACACAGCAGAGACCCATAGACTCATCACACAGCAGAGAGCCATAGACTCATCACACAGCAGAGCCATAAACTCATCACACAGCAGAGACCCATAGACTCATCACACAACAGAGACCCACAGACTCATCACACAGCAGAGACCCATAGACTCATCACACAGCAGAGACCATAGACTCATCACACAGCAGAGACCCATAGACTAATCACACAGCAGAGACCCACAGACTCATCACACAACAGAGACCACAGACTCATCACACAGCAGAGACCATAGACTCATCACACAGCAGAGACCACAGACTCATCACACAGCAGAGAGCCATAGACTCATCACACAGCAGAGACCCACAGACTCATCACACAGCAGAGACCATAGACTCATCACACAGCAGAGACCCACAGACTCATCACACAGCAGAGACCCATAGACTCATCACACAGCAGAGACCATAGACTCATCACACAGCAGAGAGCCATAGACTCATCACACAGCAGAGACCCACAGACTCATCACACAGCAGAGACCCATAGACTCATCACACAGCAGAGACCATAGACTCATCACACAGCAGAGCCATAGACTCATCACACAGCAGAGACCATAGACTCATCACACAGCAGAGACCATAGACTCATCACACAGCAGAGACCCACAGACCATCACACAGCAGAGACCCACAGACTCATCACACANCAGAGACCACAGACTCATCACACAGCAGAGACCCATAGACTCATCACACAGCAGAGACCCACAGACTCATCACACAGCAGAGAGCCATAGACTCATCACACAGCAGAGACCCACAGACTCATCACACAGCAGAGACCCATAGACTCATCACACAGCAGAGCCATAGACTCATCACACAGCAGAGACCATAGACTCATCACACAGCAGAGACCCATAGACTCATCACACAGCAGAGACCCATAGACTCATCACACAGCAGAGACCACAGACTCATCACACAGCAGAGACAGACTCATCACACAACAGAGACCACAGACTCATCACACAGCAGAGACCCATAGACTCATCACACAGCAGAGACCCAAGACTCATCACACACAGAGACCATAGACTCATCACACAGCAGAGAGCATAGACTCATCACACAGCAGAGAGCCATAAACTCATCACACAGCAGAGACCCATAGACTCATCACACACAGAGACCCACAGACTCATCACATAGCAAGACCCATAGACTCATCACACACAGAGAGCCATAGACTCATCACACAGCAGAGACCCAGAGACTCATCACCAGCAGAGACCTAGACTCATCACACAGCAGAGAGCCATAGACTCATCACACAGCAGAGGCCATAACATCACACAGCAGAGACCCATAGACTCATCACACAGCAGAGACCCATAGACTCATCACACAGCAGAGAGCCATAGACTCATCACACAGCAGAGAGCCATAGACTCATCACACAGCAGAGACCCATAGACTCATCACACAGCAGAGAGCCATAGACTCATCACACGAGGACCCACAGACTCATCACACAACAGAACCACAGACTCATCACACAGCAGAGCCATAGACTCATCACACAGCAGAACCCAGACTCATCACACAGCAGAGACCCATAGACTCATCACACAGCAGAGACCCACAGACTCATCACACAACAGAGACCCACAGACTCATCACACAGCAGAGACCCATAGACTCATACACAGCAGAGACCCACAGACTCATCACACAGCAGAGAGCCATAGACTCATCACACAGCAGAAGCATGACCATCACCACAGAGACCCAAGACTCATCACACAGCAGAGACCAAGACTCATCACACAGCAGAGAGCCATAGACTCATCACACAGCAGAGACCCACAGACTCATCACACAGCAGAGACCCATAGACTCATCACACAGCAGAGAGCCATAACTCATCACACAGCAGAGAGCCATAGACTCATCACACAGCAGAGACCACAGACTCATCACACAGCAGAGACCATAGACTCATCACACAACAGAGAGCCATAGACTCATCACACAGCAGAGAGCCATAGACTCATCACACACCAGAGACCCACAGACTCATCACACAGCAGAGACCATAGACTCATCACACAGCAGAGACCATAGACTCATCACACAGCAGAGAGCCATAGACTCATCACAAAAAGAGACCCACAGACTCATCACACAGCAGAGACCGTAGACTCACCACACAACAGAGACCCATAGACTCATCACACAGCAGAGAGCCGTAGACTCATCACAGAGCAGAGACCCATAGACTCATCACACAGCAGAGACCATAGACTCATCACACAGCAGAGACCCATAGACTCATCACACAGCAGAGACCCATAGACTCA
>WFAB01002870.1:0-25116 GCA_018977245.1 Lethenteron camtschaticum | reverse complement strand
TCTCTCTATTCACTACAGTAATTTTGCTGTGGCTGTTCACCTGATGACAGGAAGCTTGCGTTGCCCCCGAAACGTCGTGATTTAATTTAGCTATTTTTATTATTATTTTTATTTTTCATCTACGTGACTTTACCGATAGAACCAAAGAGTATGGATCCTTGCAGTCACGAAAACTTCAAATCTGGAATTATTTTAACCATTTGGGAGCTCAAGAGGCCAGCAGTGGTTCTACTTTTGCAAACCGTAATCCTAAAAACGGGCACAACAACTAAGCAAATAGAAATGGGCGCAGAAACAACTGCGTTCGGAAGACACCCGGAATGTGAAGTTGCTGGTCTCGGCTTGGTCACCAGTCGTAGACCTACAAACTCGCAGCAGGACCCAATGGGCACAGAGACCCAGAAATAATTGTGCTCAAACCGGGTTCTCAAGCGTGGTGAATTGATAGTCTCAATCAAGCCAGTCAATGGAAATGTTTACGTCAACAATGATGACGGCCAATTGACCTCACACGCATCCGCTCGACCCGGGAAGGCCCCTTATCCAGCAGCGGACTGACAAATGGGTCGTACATGTGAAGTACGAGGAATAACGCGATTCGCCAAAACTCCTCGCGTTTGTTTGCGTTCCGCGCGAGACGCTTGCCTGGCTTCGTTGCGACCACGGATGGTGTGAATGTTGACTACGACGCGACTGCGACAGTCGTGATGACTCTGGTAAAGACTACGAAGACCGTGTTGAGGTTGCTGACAATGTTGACAAAGCGATTGGGCCCCCCCCCTCCTCCATGCGCTCAGACGCGGCGCGGCGTTTTCCACGTGAACCCCAACGCGACGAGTGCCACGGGTTCGTGCGGCGACGCGACGGCCAGCCTCTCGCTCTCCTTCAGCCAGGGCGCCGTGTTCCTCGGCTTCAGCGCGGTGAGCTTGGATGGAGAAGGGTGAGGGTCAGGAGGGAGGGGTGGTTGGGTGGGGTGGTCCTGGGGAATTTGGTGGTGAGTGGTGTTGAGTTTCTGGATTTCGCTATTTGGTGAGCATTTGTGCTTTGCGTGTAACGTAGGGTCAATACAACTCCTGTGAAGGTGTTTTGGTATCCACAACACCTTTTTGGTAAAACATTTTTGCCGATCGGGACTTGCCCTATAAAAACTGGTCGCACCAAATTTGGTGGTCCAAATAAAGCAAAGAAGATGACGTCATCTATACCTGGTCAAATGCACGCTTTACCCTGTATTCTTGTACTAGGAAATAGAGTTTTCAGGTCCATGTGGCGTTACAGCCGTTTCAATACGGGCAAAAACATTTTGTGTCTATTTGTTTCTTCCTTGTGATGGGACTTTGTAGGATGAACGTTGAGTTTTATCAGGGCACGGAGTAACAATTTGAATTGGTCTAATAATTTAGGGCACTGATAAGGGGTTGACAGGTATGCATCATCGCACACCACCATGCGTGCGATGTTGCGTATCCCGTGGCATCTTGTTTGCCTTGGAGCGTAACGTTACGATCGCTTCTTAAAATACTGTACTCTGGCAAACCCGCGATATTAAAGCCTTGTGTAATCCATGCACGTGGGTTTTTTTCAGGCGATTAAGTAGATTGAATAGTTTCGGCATTTGGTTTTGAATCGCTTTTAAATTTTCACGTCCGACGATGGTTCTCCTCCCCAACGTACGTTGAACTGAGGGCGTCGCAACGCCCTCGGTTCGTCAAACTCTGGCTCCGTCCTTGTTTGCCGCGTGCGTGCTCGCAGAACAAATCCACGGACAAGTTCTACCTCACGTCGGTCAACGTGACGCTGCTCGACGCGTTCCCGGACGCGCGTGAGTACACGGCACCCCTCGGCCGGTCGGGGCGCCATTGCCCACACGGAGATGCCCGGCTGCCCCACCTCCAGTGTTGGGGTGGGGGGGGGAGATGGCATTGCCTGCCTAATTGTGTGATTTTATTTTTTTAACTGAAGTGGTATTGGACGCTGTTCCGCGATGTTCTACTTTAAAAAATTAACCTGTTTGGTGAATTATTGTAGGAATCCTTACTGCAAGCCGGCTTCGTGGCCACAACATTCCTGTTGGGCCGGGCGGTCCCACTGGTTTAGGGAAATGTTTCCTCCCCCCCCACCCCCCGTGTCTTGAAGATTTTATTCGGGAATTTGCCCCAGGTGTTTTTAAATCCTTTATATTAAGTTCACTTGCTTGCTTGCTTGTGCTCTTATGACCGTGCAAATCTTTCGGTCGTTTTTTAACCCACTTCCCGTGATCCAATCGAGCTGACATTTTGCACACAGACTCGTTGTGCGTGACAATTTATTTTCGTGAAAAATTTTCCTAAATTTTACACTTTTTAGGACAAAAATATTATATTTAATTACCAATTGCTTAATGGTGCAATGCAATCATCTGACCCATAGGTGGCAGCCATCTCAAGCCAGAGGACGAGAGGACTCTAGCCGCCACGCATATAAAGGATTTATAGTGAAAAACTTTGTTTTTACGGATTAATTTTTTTACGCTTGCTATCGGGGTTTGCCCCTCCCCCACCCCCCAATAGTCTGTTCGAGTCTGCACTTGTGCCGTGTGTGTGCATGCACAGACATTGTGTATGGACATTACAACGACATGGAATAATCTGGGAATCATGCATGCAGAGCGGTGTATGCTTTGTGTTCACTGAGACCAAGGAACACACTGATCGCGGAACAAACACACACACACACTGCAGACTTTGCTTCATGTAAAATAGGCTTGGGCAGGATGCATTGTGGTAGAAGGTACGATGGGCCAATAGACCCACACCTACTGGGTGGCATCTATGCGAAAAGAGCTTCATCGGATTTCTCCCGGATAAATAAAGATTCTGATAGACGAGACTCGGTGCTGGAATGGCAGGCAAAAGGCGAGCAATGGGCCCGAGGCTGGATGCTCGTCACAGGGCTCGCTCCGAAGCCGGCGCGCGTGTAAGGGGGCGAGCGCTGGGCCGTGGCACCGTGGAGATCGTCGTCCAGCGATGGAGGTGAACGCCACGCGCGCGTTGTTTCTGCGCGCGTGGCAGCGTGGCTGGAGCTGGCGGGACGCAATGGGAGCCTGGCGATGTTCGCGGCGCCGCTCGGCCGCTCCTACAGCTGTGCGAGCGAGCAGACGGTGGTGGTGACGCCCGAGTTGGAGCTGCTCGTCTCCCACCTGCACCTGCAGCCCTTCCACGTGACGAAGGGGCGCTACGACATGGGTGAGCGTCCACTCGCGTCTCCACCCCTCCGTCATCCCCTGCGTCTCGTCCCTGTTGCTCCCCTCCCCTTGCCTCCCTGTGTCCCGTTTCTGCTGCGTGCCTACCCGTCTCTCTGCCCCCCCCCAACTCCTGTGCCCCCTGAACTTTCACCCTCCCTCCTGCACCTATCCCTGTAACCCATGCCCGTAACTGGTCATCATGCCACGGGTGAGCGGTCTGCCCTGCACCTTCCATGCACAAAACTGCACTCGCTGTGTCTGCAGGAAGTTTTTCGCTCCTTGCACCGGGCCGACCGCACTGCACCCACTGGCTGGTCGCTTGCTTTTGCGAGTCTCTTGTCGGGGCGCGTGAGAATGCGGCGATGTAGCAACGCCCTCTAGCGGTGCAACGGCTGATAGCCGCTTCGTTGAGTATAATTTGTGAGCAGGTCGCTTTCTCAAAGAGAAGCTCATAAGGTCACTCTGTGGGCTATACCTGGTAAAGTAAAATATTTGAGCTTTATTTGTATAATTTTTTTCAAAGTCATTTATTTACCTTTCTTATACTTTGCACTCGTATCGTGTTTTTGTATTTGGTGTAATGTTCTGACCTGCCCTGACAGGACATCTGTGAAAAAAGAGCTTTTATAGCTCTTCGGATTCCTCCAGTATAAATCAATATTCCGATTCTGGCTCTGAGAACAGCAGTTGTCCTAATGGATCAACTCGCCCCCGCGATAGCAACGTGGAATTGCCACCGTTGGCTCCACAGGGCTGTAAACAGGCGATGTGCGGCAACGCCCTCCCCAAGGCTCATCCGATGGAGCAGGAAATCATCGCTTTGTGACTGCCTCTTTGTCTTGCGGTTGACGGTGCGTCTGTGTGGGGGCCACGCACGCACGCGCGCGTGTGTCTGTGCGCGCGCGTGTGCATTCGTGCGTACAGCCGTGGAGTGCCCCCAGGATGCCAAGCAGTGGATCATTCCCATCGTGATGGGAGCTGCGCTCGCCTGCCTGGCCGTCGTTGTGCTCACCGCGTACCTCTATGGCCAACACAAGCGGCAATCGGTCTATGCGAGGCTTTGATTCGCAGGAATCAAAGGAATGTGATTAGTACACATTTCCCATAAATATGCTAAATTCCTTTTGATATGCAAATTCCTTTGTCAATGCGCCCAGCTTATATATATGCTCCAAGCTCGTGTGCTGTTTCATTCAGACTCTGTCGCCTCGACGGACCTGGTTTTCACCTGAGGACGGCTGCTTGCGTTGTGGCCGAAACGTCGTGAGAATTATTTTATTATGTTTTATTTTTATTATTTTATTATTTCCATTCTACGTGACTTTATCGAAAGAACCAATAAGTCACGAAAGCTTTAAATGTGTTTGTGTTGTTTAGTTCATTGTCGTCATCCCCCCCCACCCCGCACCTCCGATTAGCACGATTGGCTACGTACGGTCCCAGAGAAGTTCAACATGAAGCGCAAAATACCATCCACAGGAGCTCCCGAGTGATCCCTTCAGCAGAGACCCTTGCGCCTACGAGCCCCTACGGGGCTGCAGCTTTGCGTTCCACCGCGCATTGTGCTGCCCGGCGCGGCTTTTGGCCCGGTCATCGGGGTTCACGCTGTTTACATCCAAATTGAAACTTCATCAATGTCACGAAAACGGCTCAGAATAACGCCCAGGTGAAGAAGGCAAGCTGACAGCTGCACCCTCTGCTTGAGGCACGGCGTCCGTGCCGAGGGCACAGCATTGCTGACGCGGGAGGAGTGCAACAAGTACGTTTGATGTTTCAATTATTACAATATTAAATCATACTCAATCGCGCCGTGCCGGTTTGTGGGGTTTGTTCGGACATACTTCGCCATGCTGCTCAGTGGCGGGTTTGGTGGAAGGGAGGATTCAGGGAGGGGTTGAGATATCGCTCGCCGCTAATGTTGGCCACGGCCGGGAATCGAACTCAGGTGGCTGGGTTCGAAGTGGACTAACCACTGCGTCGCGACTCCACCACAACAATAATGATGGGAACAAAAATGCACAATGCATTCGTCCCTAACAGTGCCTTGCAAGTAAATCAAATAGGTGATTTTTCGGCTAAGGGACAATTATAAGAATGCTCTTTGCTCATGGAAACCAAAGTGGTTCTCAAGAATCAGGAGTGACCTGTATTGCTGGGATGTTTGGCCAAATACATCATTGAGTTGTTTCTTGTGGGGGTGGGGGGGGCATTTAAAAAACCCTCCATTAGCTGATGGAAGAGACAAATAGAAAGCGAATTATGTATTATTTGTAATGCCCCACAACAACGCATAGTGCCTTCGTGATGATTGTGTTGTTTGTATCTGTCGGGTTTTTTTTCGTTCTATTGTGAATGCACGAACTCTTTCTATCCGCGCTTGCAGCTGTTCAACATGAAATGTGTTTATTTTTTCAAAATCGTATTTACTTTTTCAGCAGCGGCCGAGCCGAGGGCACGCGGGTTCACGGTGCCCGGTATGACGAGCGGATGGATCCAAAAGAGAATCCGACTTGAGAAATCGAGGGGAGGGGGGAAATAAATGATATCAATGTGAAGAAAGGAACTGCTATTTCTTTTTTAAATGCGCCGTAAGCGACACACGTGCAAAGGCGAGTGTCCCAAGAGGACATCCACGCGAATGAGCGATAGCCTCGACTCACAGGAGGCAGACGTGGAAAGTATTCCCCAGCCGATAATGGATAATTATAGAATGTGCAAGTCCGTACGAATGCTAACATAATAGATTCTCGCCCGTTGTAGCGTAGCATCATGCGATTTCATGCCATGTAAACGTTTGACACGTAGTTCTGTATACCGTGGTTCCATCTGTCTGTTTTTAACACTTATTTTGAGTGTATTGTTAGCTGTTCTTTCAACATTTTTTGTTTAGCGTTTGTATTGAATGTGCACCTACACGTTTTTACATGTTTACTATATTAGTAGGTGGCCGAGCAGGAGCGAGTGGCTCGCAATTCTGGTAGGCGTTTGACTCAGCCCATTATTCCTCTGGGGGGTCGATAAAAAATCAAGTACCATTTTGTGGACAACTCACCCAGCCACAGGAATGTGGAATTTCCACAAGCATGAAAACACTTTGACTCGTGTTGCTCTGTGTGCCAAGGTCAAACGAGAAGTGGTCACAATGGGCTCTCACCTGGTATAGATTTAAAAAAAAATGCATTCACACAGAGACTTTGCATGCAATGCATACGACTGCTGTCGATTTCCCAGTGCGAACAATGCGGACACTCACAATTCTCGCAGTGCTGCAATACTGCACCCCGTGTGCACTACCAGCGCGTGCACTTCTCAGCAGCTATTGGCATCACATGATGCCAGAATGTATCGAGTGCAATTTTGCCGTGGCAAGTCGATACATCAGGGGGCTTGCGGTTCCTATGAGGACAGACCAGCACTGCTCCCAGCCTGTCTGTTCTAGTTTAGTTATCGTAGATTTCTGCAACACACAAAAAATGCCTGGGGCGAGCACAGGCATTAGGCAGACAGGCAGGCAGCCGCGCAGACCGGGAAACAGACGTGGCAGGTAAAAGTGACGATGCAACTGCACGGGACCACGCGGACAAGCGCTGACCCATCGACCTGCGGGTCTGCGATAACCTCGGCACAGTCGCGTGCACGCGCACGCACACACAGCCGGTGGGCAGGTCACCGCTGAGGACAAAGTCCTCCGACGCTCGGTCACGGAGCTCTCGAGTTGGCGCAGGCGTGCAATTGCGCCGGCGGAAGGGGCGGACATTGGACAGCGCGGTGGGGGGGGGGGGGGCCGGTTTCATTCCTTGCAACAAGGGGGGGCTCGCGACAGCCACGCTGAGTGCCACTTGTTGCCCCCCCCCCTCCTCTCTCCACACCTCCGATTAGCTACGGTTGGTGCGAAAGGAAGTTCAGGCACATGCGTCACGTGGACGAGGCCGTGTGGCAAATCCACGCTCGCGTTCGCAGTGCGCGAGCAACCCTTCGACACCGCGGGCACGGTGCGCGGTGAACTGAAGTATGCGCCGGCGCGCGAACGCCCCATAAAGGGCAATACCGTGTGCAGCGTTTAAAGTGGTCTGGGTAAAATGGCCCGACACGTGTGTTCGTGATATTGCCTTAAACAGAAAAAGTATGCAACAGGCGTTAGTGCTTGGGTAACGGCGCTTCCCCACAGCGCGGCCCTCTCGTGGCCTCTCTGTGTGCTGTGAGGAAGGGCCGTGGCCCGAAACGTTGCCTATTATATATATTTCTCTCTAAGGAAGTGTTATTCACCAATTCGTTGATTCTGTTGTGTGTGCTTGCACCACTGCCAAAAGCAACATCACCAAATAATTCGTTTAGGTTGGGGAAAGGTGACGGCATGCACAGGAAATAACGGGGTTTTTTTGTTATAAGGTTGCATTTTAAAAGTCAAAGTGATTTTCTTCTCAAATGAGCAATGAGGCATCGGTGCTCATTTCCCGTGGCATCCCGCAGAGACAATGGTGGGAATTCCACATTCCCAATTTTATCTTCCCCCAAAAGAATGATGGGTCAACCCCCCTCCCCCCAAAACCGGATTTGAACTAACCTGCTAATGCGAGCCACTTCCTCAATCTCTGAGCGACCCTGCACTAAAATGTATTTGATGCAATATACATTATATACTATGTAATGTATGTTCATAAATCTAACGGCATGATATATGTTTTTCGTTTGTCGGCTGAGGTGTGGACTCGAGTCATGTGACTTGGACTCGAGTCAGACTCGAGTCATGAATTTGATGACTTCAGACTCGACTTGGACTTGCATAACAATGACTTTGTCCCACCTCTGAGGTGTGGACTCGAGTCATGTGACTTGGACTCGAGTCAGACTCGAGTCATGAATTTGATGACTTCAGACTCGACTTGGACTTGCATAACAATGACTTTGTCCCACCTCTGTTTGTCGGTATGTCATACGGTCCACTTATTGTTATTACCACCGGTGTTGCACACCGGCACATGCCGTTCTGCTTAGAACTTCTTTCACACCCTACGTAGCCAACCGTGCTGACCACTCATGGTGCACGCACCAGGCCACCGGTTCACCAGACCTTTCGTAAACACCGCGAACTAATCGCGAGCCCCCTCGATTCGTCTGACGCGCGCGTACGCTGAGCTCACCGTGCAATTTGTCCACACAAGCCACCTGTTCTGCGCTCAGCACGCAGCGGCTAACGGATGGGGCAGTTCGCAATGCACTGTTGGCGTTTCATCACTCTCTCGCTCAGGCGTGCATGAATAACTGTGCTCTGAGCACGGGGTTTGTGTGGTATCATTTTTACACGCGGCCGAACAGACCGGGCGAGTGTTTCCCCTCCTCCCTCCCCTCTCGTTCTCTCGACACGCGCAACTCCGAAACAGCTGCTGCCAAGATATCTGCTTCATTTCTAATATATGGCTTCTCTCTGAACAACCATTATCCCCTCTCTGGCCCCGACGCCCGATGCGCGCGTAACACTGGCTGTCTCTTGCGCCACCGATTGTGAAACATTACCTAGGTCCCCAGGGCGAAGGGCGCTATACCGAGATCTGGCAGGCCGAACGGAGTGCCCGACATTCTCTCACACTCACTTGTCCGTTCGGCATTCGTCACAAAGAGGAATCAGTTCTATTTGGGCGATTATTCGGGGCAGACGAGTGGCCAGGGCCTCTTAGCCAAATCCCATTAATCAATCACCACAGCCCTCCCCCTCCACCCCCGCGCAGTTTTCGTGCACATCAGTTTTCTGTTCACTGCCAGCAGCAGTAGCGGCGGCCATGATCAATCCACTGCTGGCTGAAGGCCTCCCCAAAGCTGCAGCCATCGCTCACGAGGCGGTGATGTAACCATGAACTGAGCGCCTGCACATGAGCTGGTTTCAACATTTCGATCTCCTCGGTGGACGTGCTCTGGGACGCGTTACATCCCTTAGCGTATTAGTCTTTATTACATAAAAGGCGATTCACAAAGCACTATTATTGTTTTCCAAAAAAGGAATTTTTCCCTTTTGGATATTTTCCAGTTTCTTAATTGCTGTGAATTTCCTCCCAGCATAGCATTGTGGTCAAGTCTGGTCTTGATGTGCCTTTGCCGAGCACATCTGAGCATGCGTTATTTTTTAATTTATATGTCTAGTTTACATTTGTGGTAAAGAGAAAAATGTGATACTGTAGACTACCAGTCGTGACAGATGTTACCAAATCACCACTTCAACCTGTCCCGAATGTTCGATTGGAATTTATTTTGTAATGCGTCTTCAATTCCAGTTAATGGTCTTTAATTCGGAAAAATCCCAGAATGTAACAGCTGAACTCGAAGATGGTTTTGCTATGGTACTCCGCCGTGTGCATTAAAACTGTAAAGGAATTCACAATCCTGCATAAACGAGCGACGGGTGTGTGGGTGCAGTGTGTGGGTGTGTGGGTGTGTGGGGAGCGGTAGTGTAGCGGTTAGCGCGCTGCGCAACAGACCCAGCGACCCGGGTTTGATATCCACTTTCGGCCACACCAGTGACGAATATCTGAACCGGTTCTGGGCCTCCCCTAGGTCGACTCAGCCTCAAATGAATGCCTGGTGCATTGTGTAAGCATCCTCACGAGGGAGACGAGGCGACCGTGCGTGGTTCTGGCTACCCACCCCCTCGTGTGCCGTACCGACACTTGCCCCAGCGGTCAGTGCGTGTGTGGCCAGGGTGAACGGGTGTGCGTTCCTACACGCTTACACACTTATACAAACGCATGTTTTTGCACTACTGTGTACAATTCCCCCCTCCCGAAAAATGCAATACAAAAAAAATCTAGCGCAAAGATGTGGTCTCCGCGTGGTCGCACTTGGACACTTCGGATGTTTAAATCTATGTGCCGTTTTCGTCTTCAACATGTGGGATGTTCATGTCCAATCTTCGTACAATTTATCTGTCTGCTCCTTTCGGCCGCGTCAAGTGGCAGTCATAGCACTCAAAACACACGGCTGCCATCTGACATGAAATTACGAGATCTCTTGCAGCCGTTTTCACACGTGCACGACATTGTGCGCTGGCGACATGGGTAAATTAACCGCGCGCAATAAGTTAAACGGGTGTGCGGTGGTGGCACGCTGGTGGCACAGTGGTTATCGCGATCGATGAACCCCGGAGACCTGAATTCAGTTCCCAGCCGTGGCCAATATCCTTGGCGGGTGATTGATATCTGAACTTCCCCAACGACTTCACCAACCCACATTGACTGGTGTGGTGAAGTATGCTGATTGATGATGCGTTTCCAACGCAATTTTCAATTACATTATATATTTTATTTTCTTTATCGTACAGTAAATGTGCACCATCTTATACTGGTGTGGTGAACTATGGTTAAATAACCCACATGACCGACATGGAATGGGGAACACCTCCATCCAACAGTAAATTGACAGCTGATTGAAAGTTATTATTTTATAAACTTAAACATCGGTTAATGTGCAGGTGCTGGATCGGTTGTTGCATCGCATGATGACGAGAGATGGTGGTGGCTTGGCAAGGACTTAATCCAGCAGTGGATTGATTATTGCTGCTAATGCTGCTGCTGCTGATGATGATGATGATAAAGAGTCGTCGTGGCCGCATGACATTGAGGCTGCGTGTGTGGTAAGCTCAGCAGCTTTTATTTCATACCTCCCCGCATGGCATTTCACGCCGAGACTCCGAAGCCAGAGCCCGGTGCTTTTTCTGTTGTGCCTATGAGACATGAACTGTAATACCCATTGAGGGCACTTCCAAAATTACTTCCCAGCCATGCTGATGATGTATGTATTTCCAAGTGATGACTCATGAAGAAGGAAAAATCATATTATTATGATGATGCCAAT
Source organism: Lethenteron camtschaticum (assembly GCA_018977245.1). Lineage (NCBI taxonomy): Eukaryota > Metazoa > Chordata > Hyperoartia > Petromyzontiformes > Petromyzontidae > Lethenteron > Lethenteron camtschaticum. The sequence goes on along the minus strand of WFAB01002870.1, from coordinate 14,051 downwards.
TAATTAGCCAAGAAAGCCTCACTTGATTCTCCACACTCTTGTTTCAGGAGGGTCCTGCGTTGTGAATGTTTGGCTCATTCAATTAAGTAGTGGTTTTCTTTGTAGAACATTTATTGAGCACAGGCCCAAAAGGTCCAACATTCAAAATGGTCAGCAAGGTAAATAGGTACTTTGGAAAAGAGGCATGGCTTCGTATGGGAGGAAACCAAAATATTGCTTGGATTAAACCCTTGCATATTATTGTCTCAAAATTCCACACAGATAGATGCAATAATCAATTGGCCATCTCGCTGCCCGAGCTTACTACATACTACAACTGTGGTGGTCTCCATCCAGGTACTAACCACGCTCACACCTGTTTAGCTTCCGAAATCTGACGAGACCGGGCACATTCAGCGTGAATTTGTCAGAGGCTGATTTAAACATAACCAATTGTGCCATTTAGCGGTGGAAGCCAGCTCACACATGCAGGACAGTAAGGGCATTGTCTTCATTGTCCACTTGCCCTCACCCTCTCTACTCTTCTCGCATTAGTATGCGGTCCACTTGTCTGCTGGAAACACCGATGGCGAGACTGTAATATACTCGTGCTGATAATAATAAAACCGGTACACGGAAATATCATTGTGCTGCTGTTGCCAATTTCTAAAATAACACGGCCACAATTTTAACTCTCATTTTTGGTTACGTGGTTTGTGGTCTGTTTCTGCATTGTCCACGCAGTACGGAGAAGTCACGTGACACGCAAGGCATGATGGGATGATAGATTCTATGGTCACAATCGACCTCCTGCGGTCCAGAGATTAGCTTTGGCATGTATCATTTACCCACCATTATTTGTTCCATCCTGGATACACTTTTCTGTCTGATGCGTTTGTCTTCTCGTTGAGCGTTGGTTCTCACCGTATGCTATTTGGACCGACGATGCTCTGCAGGGCCATGTGGAGAGAGTGCAGACCACGGAACTCTTGCAGATACTCTTATTTTTCTCACATGAAGCACTGTATTTGTTTTTTTTTACTGTTTAGTGCTCCGCAAACAATCGTTTGATGGTTGACAGTGGTCAGCGGGTCCAGAAACCTTGGGGGACCACTTGTGTCGGGAAAGTGTGAGACTCGGGTTTATTGCAGGAGACGCCGTCAGAGTGTTGTATTCAGTGTGGGCCCTGCCGTGGTGGGGTGTGTGTGTATGTTGAACTTCTTTCGCACCGTACGTAGCCAAAACGTGCTCATCGGAGGGGTGCGGGGATGAGTGCGGGTGGTTTACGTCGCCAAAGTGCGTTCCGGTTGGTTGCGAGTCTCGCGTTCTGTATTCCGTCGTGGAAAAGCGCATCGTCGATGCGAACAAACGGCTCCCATGTCAACTCGGTCGCCACGTTCTGAAGTTGTAAAATTCGAGATGAGATCCCCCACGCGTTTCATAATTGATGAGGCGGTCGTTTTCAAAAGCATCGCAGCATTGTGACTCAAGCCACGGCTCCATATTTCCCCTTGGCTTGCAATTTACAGGAATCTTCGCAAGATGCCACGCATTGTTCATCCATTCGCTCGTCTGTGGCTGCGGTCAAATTAGCCATTACATTTAAATGCCATGACGTGTGTCATTTGCAACCGCCCTAATCTGGGAGTCATTCAGAGTGATGAAGATGATTACCATGCAGTGATGTTTGTATTCGCGTTGTCTGTTAATATGCTGCCAATAAACAAAACACCCTCCACACCCCCCTTGATAGTTTGCATCGGGTAGGGTTCGTCCACACTGAAAGGGGGTTTTAATGCTGCCGGAAGTTGCATGGGGGTTGGGTTTGGCTTGCATCTGCTCATGAAGGTAAACAGCTGAAAACATAAACTGAAAACCAAACACGTGGAGCGCCACGACTTACTTCCCCCAGCTGCAACTGTTCAATCCGTTCCACGTCTGTTTGCATACAGCAATAAACATTACAAAATCTGAAATAGCCAATCTTCCGTCATCCTTATCGGCCGTGATAGATCCACTGCTGGTTGAAGGCCTCCTCAGCCACCACCTCCTCTCACGATCCTGTCCACGCAGCAATTCACTTGGTACCTGAAAGTGAACTTATTTAATCGCTCCATCTCTTCAAAGGACGTGCTCGTGAACGCCTGCCATTCTGTTGGCTGCTGCTCTGCTGTTGTTCCTGCCGTGGTGTGGGACTGTTTTCAGGTCATTTTGCTGCTTTTCCCAAGCTTGATAAATCGAACTTATATAATCTATGTATCTATTATTTCGTGACTTGCTAACCTTTTTTGCACTTTTATCGTTTGTTGTATTGTATGCTGTTGTAATGTGCTGACTCGCACATAATGGACATCTGTGAAGAAAAAGAGCTTCATAGCTCATCGGATTCCTCCGGTCATCATGAAGATTCCGATTGTGACGTTGGCTATCATCCCTTCGCAGTGACGTGTTTTGGCCGAGTTAAAACAAAAACACTGCAACACTGAAGTGGACATTCGTTTTGTATTTACATAATCTTTGCTCCCAAAAAATTCTTCGTCTGCCCCGATACACACAAGCGAGCGAGTGCAACAATTGACCGATCAACCGGGGTGGGGGGGGCATGGTTCAGTGGCCCCTGATGAATTTCCTGGGCAGTGACGCACACGCGGGCCTCGAGCATGTCCCTGCCATTCCGAGAGGGGCCTCAAATGGGGAGGTTGTGGGAGGGGGGCACTGGGTTTATCTCGTGGTACTGGGATACAGGGTGGGAGAGTGCATGGGTGGTGACAGAGGGGTGTGTGGTGCGGTGGTGGTGGTTGTGGGGAGCGGTATGGTAGCCGTGAGCTCGCCGCGTTACGAACCTGGCGATTATCTGGACCGGTCCTGGACGTCCGCGAGGTCGACTCAGCCTCAAATGAGTACCTGGTGCGGAGTGTAAACAAAGGGGGCCGGGCGTGTTGCTGGCCATCCTACCATGCCGCCCTTCATAGGTGCTCGCTCATAGCACTTGCCCCAACAGTGTGTCAAGGCTATGAGTGGGATATTTGTCTTTGTAAGAGAGTTAATGTGCACGGTTAGGATGTGGTGGTTGTGTGACTAATTCGTGTGATCGTGTTGTGTTTGAGTGATCGTGGTGAGTGTGGTGTGTGTGTATTGGAGGTGATGGGAGAGTGTGTGTGACTATATATGTGACTCTAGGTATGTGTGGCTGGAAGTGTACGCGACTGTGTATATATTTGTGTAAAAGACTTTGTCAATGCACTGCGCATGTAACTTTGTGAATGAATGTGCGTGCATTAGCATGTGGAAATGCATATGCATACTATTTGCATATGAATTATATGAACACGTGTGCAGGCAATGACTGAGCCAGGATTTTTAGGTACGGGGGCCAACCCTCCAGCAATGAAAAATGATAGAGGAGTTGTTAGTAAGCAAGGACTTGTCCCTTGCTTTTTATTCGACGCGTGCGGCGATGGCGCAGCCGTCGATCGAGGGTCGAATTCGAACCGCGTCGTGTGATCGGCATCGCGCTCGCTGAAGGTGTTGATGCCTTCAGGGAAGTCGTGCACTGTCTACGCAACTACGCACCATTCTGTGAGAGTCACTTATAACTGCTTTGCCGGTACTTATTGCCAATTATGGACTCAGACTATTGTCCTATCATCTCATAGAGTCCCTGGCACATAATAATATGCTACACAGTGGCAGTGGTGGTCGCAAAATGCCGATTTATTACTAATAAACCCCAAAGATCCGATCGAAATTAGGGATTTCGATCGGATCATTGGAGGGGGGCACATTCCACCCCCATTGGGGTGGGGGGGGCACATTCCAGGAGTGTATGTGAGTGTGTGGATGTAACTATGCCAACTCACTGTTTAGATGTGCGAATGTTTGTGTATTTGTCTCCCCAGCGGGGAGACAAAGGCGGTCGGGCGTGGTGCTGGCCGCCCACCCCTCGTGTACCATAGGTGCTCGCTAACAACCCTTGCTCCAAATGTCTGTTAAGGCTACACGGGGGTGTCTTTGTGATTGTATGTATAATTGTGAATGTGTTTTGCATGTGTGTGAATGCGTAACACATGTAAACGTCTGTGTGTGTGAGTGAAGGTACTGTATTCTCTATTCAAATGTAAAGTTGGTTCTCGTGGTGGTGGTGTTGGTGGTGGTGGTGTTGGTGGTGGTGTTGGTGGTGGTATTGGGGGTGGCTCTCATAACTCAGGGTCACAGAGTTCGCTGTGCTGCAAGGCTGGGTATTGGGTGTGTGTGGGTAGGGTCATGCAGCAGTTCTGGTTGCTTCTGTCCTCTATCAACACCGGCACCATCACAACCACTCCACCACTAAGCACCACCAACAACACACGTCCATCATCGCACCCACAAATCCACTGCCATGAACTCTGCAAGCCCCCCCACCCTCCATCAGCACCACCACCTACTCACACCACCCCCCCACCACCACACTAAACAATACAACTTTTTTATTTTACCAGGTAAGGTCCATTGAGCTCTGGAGCACTTTTTCAGAAGCGACCTGGCCACAAATTATCGATCACGTGGACGTTTATATCAGCCAGATAATCTGAATGTACGTTTATTTTAAATATGGAGGGAAAACCCGGAGGACCCTGATACAAAACAATGCACGCAACCACGGGGAGAGAAATACGCAAACTTCAAATATACAGCAGTCGTCAAGGTCGGGATCGTACCCACGACATCCTGCATACCAGGCGAGGGAGTTAACATCTCGCCATCGTGGCGTCCCACAGATCCTCCACCACCATAAACCACTCCACTATCCATCACCACCTCCATAAACACCTCACTTCCTGACCATCACCTCCAATCACCATCAACTCAACCACCCCATCGCCTTACCATCAACTCCGCAATCACCATAAACCCTTCCACCACCGCACCATCGCCACCCTACCATCACCTCCACACATTCCTAACCACCACCTCCCCTAAAGACAAAGACAACAAAATCCCCGCATAGCCTTAACAGACTGTAGGGGTAAGTGCTGTTAGCGAGCACCTATGAAGGCCGGCACGGCACACGAGGGGATGAGTGGTCAGTACCATGCCAGACCGCCTTTGTCTCCCCAGTGGCGATGATTTTACACACCGCACCAGATACTCATTTCGAGGCTGAGTCGACCTAGGGGAGGCCCATGACCGGTTCAGGATAATCGTCACCGGTGGTGTTGGCCGGTGAGCGGGAACCAAACTCGGGTTTTGCTGGGTTCGTAGCGCAGCGCGCTAACTATCTATAACACCCCAACATACACACACACCACCACCTTAAAGACACACACACAACCACCACCTTATAGACACACACACAACCACCACCACCTTATAGACACACGCAGCGCGCTAACCATCTATAACACCCCAACATACACACACAACCACCTTATACACACACACACACCACCACCTATACACACACAACCACCACCACCTTATAGACACACGCAGTGCGCTAACCATCTATAACACCCCAACATACACACACACACAACCACCACCACCACCTTATACACACAGCACCACCACCACCTTATAGACACGCAGCGCGCTAACCATCTATAACACCCCAACATACACACACACAACCACCATCACCTTATAGACACACGCAGCGCGCTAACCATCTATAACACCCCAACATACACACACACAACCACCATCACCTTATAGACACACGCAGCGCGCTAACCATCTATAACACCCAACATACACACACACAACCACCATCACCTTATAGACACACGCAGCGCGCTAACCATCTATAACACCCCAACATACACACACACAACCACCATCACCTTATAGACACACGCAGCGCGCTAACCATCTATAACACCCCAACATACACACACACAACCACCATCACCTTATAGACACACGCAGCGCGCTAACCATCTATAACACCCAACATACACACACACAACCACCACCTTATAGACACACACAGAGCGCTCACCACTTAACACCCCAACACACACACACAACCACCACCTATACACACACGCAGCGCGCTAACCATCTATAACACCCCAACATACACACACACAACCACCATCACCTTAAGACACACACAGAGCGCTCACCATCTATAACACCCCAACATACACACACACAACCACCATCACCTTATAGACACACGCAGCGCGCTAACCATCTATAACACCCCAACATACACACACACAACCACCATCACCTTATAGACACACGCAGCGCGCTCACCATCTATAACACCCCAACATACACACACACAACCACCACCTTATACACACACCAGCGCGCTCACCATCTATAACACCCCAACATACACACACACAACCACCACCTTAACACACACGCAGCGCGCTCACATCTATAACACCCAACATACACAACACAACCACCATCACCTTATAGACACACACAGAGCGCTCACCATCTATAACACCCCAACATACACACACACAACCACCACCTATACACACACGCACGCGCTAACCACTATAACACCCCAACAACACACACACAACCACCATCACCTTATAGACACACACAGAGCGCTCACCATCTATAACACCCCAACATACACACACACAACCACCATCACCTTATAGACACACGCAGCGCGCTAACCATCTATAACACCCAACAACACACACACAACCACCATCACCTTATAGACACACGCAGCGCGCTCACCATCAAACACCCCAACATACACACACACAACCACCACCTATACACACACGCAGCGCGCTAACCATCTATAACACCCCAACATACACACACACAACCACCATCACCTTATAGACACACGCAGCGCGCAACCATCTATAACACCCCAACAACACACACACAACCACCATCACCTTATAGACACACGCAGCGCGCTAACCATCTATAACACCCCAACATACACACACACAACCACCATACCTTATAGACACACGCAGCGCGCTAACCATCTATAACACCCCAACATACACACACCACCATCACCTTATAGACACACACAGAGCGCTCACCATCTATAACACCCCAACACACACACAACCACCACCTATACACACACCAGCGCGCTAACCATCTATAACACCCAACATACACACACACAACCACCATCACCTTATAGACACACACAGAGCGCTCACCATCTATAACACCCCAACATACACACACACAACCACCATCACCTATAGACACACGCAGCGCGCTAACCATCTATAACACCCAACATACACACACACAACCACCATCACCTTATAGACACACGCAGCGCGCTCACCATCTTAAACACATACACACAACAACCACCACCTTATACACACACGCAGCGCGCTCACCATCTATAACACCCCAACATACACACACCACCACCACCTTATACACACACGCAGGGCGCTCACCATCTATAACACCCAACATACACACACACAACCACCACCTTATAGACACACACAGAGCGCTCACCATCTATAACACCCCAACATACACACACACAACCACCACCTTAACACACACGCACGCGCAACCATCTATAACACCCCAACATACACACACACAACCACCATCACCTTATAGACACGCAGCGCGCTCACCATCTATAACACCCCAACATACACACACACAACCACCATCACCTTATAGACACACGCAGCGCGCTAACCATCTATAACACCCCAACATACACACACACAACCACCATCACCTTATAGACACACGCAGCGCGCTCACCATCTATAACACCCCAACATACACACACACAACCACCACCTTATACACACACGCAGCGCGCTAACCATCTATAACACCCCAACATACACACACACAACCACCATCACCTTATAGACACACAGAGCGCTCACCATCTATAACACCCCAACACCCACCACCTGCACACACCCCAACAACCACCATCACCTTATAGACACACAGAGCGCTACCATCTATAACACCCCAACATACACACACACAACCACCACCTTATACACACACGCACGCCGCGCGCATCTCCCCTTGCCACCCCCCACCACCCCCCACCCCCCCCACCCCCGGCGCGCAGCGAACCGCCCACGCACGCGCTCGGCCCTCGCCCATTGGCCGCGCGCGCGTCGCGAGGCGCGCTGCGATTGGCTCGCGCGCCCCGTCCGCGTGCTCGGCCGCTGATCCGCGGAGCTCATAAAGAGGAGCGGCGGGAGGAGGTCCGCGAGCTTGCGAGGTGGTCGTGGTCGGGGGCAGTAGAAGCTGAGCCTGTGGCGAGGGGAGGCTACGCAAGTCGCGACGCAACCCCCTCTGCCCGAGCGAGATTTCAAAAAAGGTCCGTCTCACAGTCCTTCCTTCCCCTCCAAGAGGCTTTTTTTTAAGCTCGTATCGCCCTGTGAGTAAAAACCCACCACGCCGTCTCACCTCTCGGCCGGGTTTCTTTAGTCCGGTTTGTGTTACGCAGCAGCAGCACACGTGTGTGTGTGTGTGTGCCGCGGTGTTTCTCCCACCCCACCCCCAACTCCAAGCACATCTAACCCCAGCGTGTGTGCGCTATAAGAGAAACAAAAGCTTTGGGTGGCAAACAAAGACGACAACTCCGTAGCGGCAGCAGCAGCAGCGCACTTGGAGGAACCCGCGCTCGGTACTTTGTTAATGTGCGGACGGCGATGGAGCGGCGATTTTAGATACCGGCGACTTGAGAAAGTGGTGGGGGTAAGGGAGAGGAGGCGGATATACACGACGTCTTGAGACGCCGACGCTTTAAAACACCACCACCACCCAGTTGCTTCGTGAGCGCCGCCGTGGGTCGAAGGGTGAGCGAGTCGAGTCCACCAAAGGGTGACGAGAGAGGGAGTCCCCTGCGATAGAAGCTCGCCGACTCCGGCGAGAGATCTCCGGGAGGAAGGAGGAGGAGAGGACCTGGGGAAGGAGTCGTTCCTCTGCTGCGGCTACCGACAGAGCATGCACTGCTCCAGGTAATGCGAACTTTGCGTTGTGCTAGAATTGTGGTGCTGATGATGATGCTGATGCTCTTTTCCCGACGCTGTTTTGTGTTTCCGTTGTTGCTGTATTCGTACACCAACCCGCTCTCGCCTAACCCACTGCACTGACCAGCGTGGTGAAGTATGGTCAAATAGACCTCTCGCAACACGCGCATGATACTGGGAGGGATAGGGGCACTTCATCCAGCAGTGGATTGATTTTGTGTTGTGTGGAGCTGGGCATGTTTTAAAACAGGGTTTGTGCAGGGTAACGTCGTCGAAACTCATTGTTATACTGGATTACATATGCTCCAACGCCTATACGCCCCCTTCACCGTGACTTCCCACTGCATTTACCTGCGTGGTGAAGTATGGTCAAATAACATCCCACAACCTGCAGGATGCGGGGGGGGGGCAGGTCCTCATTCATCCAGCAGTGGATTGATTTTTTTGTTTGTTTAAAATTTGACCATAATTCGTGATTCAGGAAACCCCTTGGTCTGCCCGGCGGTTAATGTAAGCATTTGTTTTACTTAACCAATTGTAAAATGAGAATTAACAAAAGGTGTGTGAAACTTTTAAAGTTGTGCGTTTACATGAACTCTGAACACCTTGTACGCATGAACCGTTGATAAGCGTTTTGTCATTATCGACAGTATACTCGCAAATATACATTCCATACAAGTTACTCACTGGCTTTATCTAAATACCACAATTGCAACAGCGCCATATCTGTGCAATAATAATAATAAAGAGTTATATGGAATTGCATACTGCGCCAGTCTGTTGAAACTTGGTTAAAGTCCATTAAGGTCACATCGCACGGGGTTGGGTGGTGTGGGATTTTCGAATTAACCGCCACCAATTACCAACCACTTCCTCAGACACCAACGCATTCTCGCGCCTAACATACAATGTGGTGCTATTCGTGTAAAATTGGTTTCATTAACACCAGTCTGCACTCCAGAGGCAATGGGACTGACACACGGGAGATATTCGTGTAGTCATTTAAATTGTAAAGAAGCTATAATCCAAAGTATAAGTTGACACAACAAGCTTCAGTCGTGCATCAATAACTTTTAGTCGGAAGGCAGCAGATGTCCTTGTTGGCAGTGCTGTGTATCTGCTGCCAGTGATATTTAACTCGTTCCAGGCGAGGTTAGATTTGAGTGTAGACACTTCACTTTAAAGAGTCCAAGATCACTCGAATGTTGTGGCTTTTATTGACGCAAATACTACCACTCGAGTAATAAGTCATTTAAGACACTGTCAATCCACTGCAGGATAAAGGTCTCCCCCCCCCCCATTCCGTGGCAGTCGTGTCGGTTTCACGACACTGTAGTTTAACCTCTGGTCAGTGGTGGGTTGGGGTAGGGGCATGTTTGGTTCAGGTATCACTCGTCACTCTTGTTATCCATGGCTGGGAATCGAACTTGAGTCACCACTCGACTCTATTTAGAAATAACAGGCTATATATACGGACGTACAGTACGTGTTTTTGCAGAGTTGTACTTGACACAGTTTCATTTCAAAACCTGAAAAACTGGAAATTCAGAAGCGCTTAACCCTGCTGCAGTGGACTAAGACAATTCTCAAATATAGCAAGCGGTAAAGATCATTCTCCACGCTGGCATGGACGGCAAAGAATGCAAAACCAGTTTAAAAAATCACACGCGCAAATCTTATTTTAATGAGAAATACCTCACGGCGTCTTGCGTTAAACGAAGAGTGGGATCACAAACCCAAGTGAACCAGCTGCGAAAAAGTGAGCCATTGCTGGGGGAATTGCGCAAAATCACTTGCCGTGACTTGCAAGCGTTGGCACGTTTCATTAATGCCCTGCTCTGTGTAATGGCATCAATTTAAATGCTATAAGGGCTCCTTTTTTGCAACGGTCCAGTGATCGTTATGGGAGAGAGATTGCCGTGAAAGTAGGTGTTATTTGATCATTCAGGGGTGGGTATTTTGTTTAGTTATCCAGTTGAGCGAGAGGCTTGGGGGGAGTCCATTTGGCACAAAACATTGGAAGCTGGGTGACATAAGCCAAAAGCAATACTGGTATGAAGCTAGTGGGTTTTGTGGCTTGGGAGGGCAGGGAAAGATTGTACAACCCATTTTTTGTAACAATGGTGTTCTACCTAAAGCTGCCTTCTGAAAGCCATACTTGTATTGTTGACGTTTGGGTTTCGTCAGGATTTTGAGTTTGTGCATCCATTGTAAATGCATTAAATTTTTTATGGTAAGCATGATAGCGTTAAAGGTATTATCGTCTTATAAATCTGCTTCTTCGACGAACATGACTACGTGCCTCAGAAGAGTGGTGGTGCGTCACGGTGGGCAAAGTTTTTTGTTTTTTTTATTATTACTACTGTAGTTTTGGGGTGGGAGGAAGGTTGGGAAACATTTACCACCATTCGCTGCCCTCAGCAGTTTTAATCCGCTGACAAAGGTGTAACATTTCTCTTCCTTCTCCCCCGCCCATGTCTTTTCTTGCAGTGCCAGAGTGCTGCAAGTCCTGCCTCCATCCCACCTGCACACCTCGTCGCCCTTCATCATGCCCATGTGCGATGTCGCCATGACCCTGTACTTTGCCCCGTCGCCTCCTCTGCGCGGATTTCTGCCGGCGTCCTTCCAGGCAGAATCCAACGGCTTCCAGTCGCGGGCCGCGTTTCGCTGGAAAAATGCGCGCAAGCCCCTGCGCTCCTGCATCAGCAGCGCCTCCTCCATCGCCACCGCCGCCACTGCTGCCGCGGACGCGAGCATGAAGAAGAAGCGCGTGGTGTTTGCCGACGCCCGTGGGCTGGCGCTGGCCAGCGTGCGTCTTTTCTCGGAACTGGAGGACCCTTGTCCTGAGCTGCTCCAGTTCGAGCTGAGTGAACTGCACCTCGAGGAGGTGGTGTCCAAACTGGCGCCAGAAATCAAAAGGAACGGCATGGGCGGTGCAAGCGGGAGGCTGGTGCTGGACTTTGCACAGCCATCGGCCGACTACCTGGACTTCCGCAGGCGCCTCAACGGCAACATGGTGAGCTTGGAGAACTGCCTGCTGAACGAGCGCGTCCTCTCGGGCACCATCAAGGTGAAGAACCTGGGCTTCGAGAAGACGGTCGTCCTGCGCATCACCTTCGACACATGGAAGAGCAGCACGAACGTGGAGTGCTGCTTCCTGCACGACGCGTACGGAGGCTCGGACACGGACACGTTCTCGTTCCAGGTGGAGACGCCGTGCCACGTGTCACCCCACGAGCGCGTCGAGTTCTGCATCAGATACACGTGTTCGGGGACCGAACACTGGGACAACAACGGCGGCAGCAACTACCGGCTGGCACACGTCTCCTCCGCCTCGTCGTGGAAGGCGGCGGGGGGGTTTGACAAGGGCCAGGATCATCGGCAGGAGGAGGCGGAGCGAGCAAACGCCACCGTGGGGAGGCTGAGCCGATACGAGAAACGCCCGGAGGTGGAGTGCGACCTGTACGGGAGCCCTCGCATCGCGCAGGGATTGTTCCCGAGTGGCAGAGCTGGAACGGGTTCAAGAATCAAAACCCATATTATTAGTGGAATGTTTTAATTAAAAGTTGTCGGCATGTGCTGATTGAGCCATCCGAGGGCGGAGGAGGCTTTTCAAACGCGCGTCACGACTCCGGGGCACCGTGCCACTAGCGTGAATGAACCCTAATCGTTGGGTGTGTATGCGCAGGCTGCCTGTGCGCTTTGTAATTCCCCAGCTGCACGGTGTGTCCCAGGTCTGCTTTGAGCACCCACGCAAAGCGTGCGTTTTTGATGTGCCACTTAAAGCAGCTGCAGACATTGTGGTTGCTTCAGATTATAATGCATTGGAATCTAGCGATTTTAATAACTATGTAATGAAAATGAAGTCACAATCATGCACAGAGCACCGAGTGTTGGGCTTTCTCAAAAAGGCTCACTACGTTTTTTTACGTTTAAATATTGATGAACTCGAGCCATAAGGTCATTGCGTCGCATTTTGAAGAGTGCATCATGGAATGGTTAATTATTTTCTCAATATTTTTTCCACAATGAATTGCTATGAGAGTCGCTTTCTCTATTGGAAGTTTCAAGAAAACTGATGGTATCTCCCAGGACTGTTCATTAGAATGTGATTGCGTAAAAAGTGGACGTTGGACATTGCTGCTTGCTCCAAATGGTTAAGGTGCTTATACACCAAGCCTTTTGCCCATGTGACATCTGGAGCATGCATTGTGTCTCAGTTATTAACCAGAGGCCCCACACTGCTTGCTATTCCATGCATACCAAGAGGTCTTTTAATACACATTATGTGGATTATCTGTTTTTACTTCTTGTTCATTGTCTAATGACCAATCCTTTGCAGACATTTGAGAGGATTGTTTTAAAATAAGATTGTCCTCAATGAAAAGTCTGTACGCGGTTGTAAAATATGACCTTGCAGCTCTCTCCATCGCACCCCCCCCCCCCCCCGTGTCTTCGGTGCGCAAGCCTCTGCTCCTCAGCCACCCATTTCAAGCAGCGTCGCGTGTCCGAATGATTCCTCTTGCGAGAGGGTTTGTTTAGCGGCCACTTGCGGTACAGTTGAGCGCAAATGACTGACTTGGCATGCCACTTATACTGTGGATGTTACTGTGTAAATGTTATTCCAGCCTCGGAACTGTTAAGAGCCGTTCATGTTTGTGGCTGTCCCCCCGCCGCCCGTCGGAAACGAAGGAGACCGTGCAAAGCAAAACCGGTTGAGCAGATACACAAACTACCTAACACGCCGTGCATAACCCGACTGAGTTCTCAAACATAAGCGTGTTCAATAACGTGCCGTGCGTCAATAATGAATTACCAAACAAAGTGTGTTAATTATACATTCGCCTATTGTTTCAAAATTGCCTTGTGTCTGGTAATGTTTGAAAAAACAAAACTTCCTATGAAGGGTGTTAGTGTTACGGAGTTAATGTTATTTATGTCGTGATAGCAACTGTAAATAAGCCATCCGGATGGAACTGAAAAGGACTCTACAAGTCTCAGAGCATGTGTATAGAAACTTTTAAGTACAAGTACATAACGAGCAGCTACCAGATTAAGCCTAGCAGTGCCTTTTTAGAAAGATAAAAGTTGCTAGATTGA
>WFAB01002869.1:0-25126 GCA_018977245.1 Lethenteron camtschaticum | reverse complement strand
AGAGACCCACAGACTCATCACCCAGAGACCTACAGACCCACCACACAGAGACCCACAGACTCACCACACAGAGACCCACAGACTCATCACCAGAACCTACAGACCCACCACACAGACACCCATAGACTCACCACACAGAGACCCACAGACTCATCACCCAGAGACCTACAGACCCACCACACAGACACCCATAGACTCACCACACAGAGACCCATAGACTCACCACCCAGAGACCCACAGACTCATCACCCAGAGACCTACAGACTCACCACACAGAGACCCACAAGACTCACCACCCAGAGACCCACAGACTCATCACCCAGACGACCATAGACTCACCACACAGAGACCCACAGACTCATCACCCAGAGACCTACAGACCACCACACAGACACCCATAGACTCACCACACAGAGACCCACAGACTCATCACCAGAGACCTACAGACTCATCACCCAGAGACCACAGACCACCACACAGAGACCCACAGACTCACCACACAGAGACCCACGACTCATCACCCAGAGACCTACAGACCCACCACACAGAGACCCATAGACCCACCACACAGAGACCCACAGACTCATCACCCAGAGACCTACAGACCCACACACAGACACCCATAGACTCACCACACAGAGACCCACAGACTCATCACCCAGAGACCTACAGACCCACCACACAGACACCCATAGACTCACCACCCAGAGACCCACAGACTCATCACCAGAGACCTACAGACACCACACAGACACCCATAGACTCACCACACAGAGACCCACAGACTCATCACCCAGAGACCTACAGACCCACCACACAGAGACCACAGACTCACCACCCAGAGACCCACAGACTCATCACCCAGAGACCTACAGACCCACCACACAGACACCCACAGACCCACACACAGAGACCCACAGACTCATCACCCAGAGACCCACAGACTCACCACACAGAGACCCACAGACTCACCACACAGAGACCCACAGACTCATCACCCAGAGACCCACAGACTCACCACACAGAGACCACAGACTCCACCCAGAGACCCACAGACTCATCACCCAAGAGACCCACAGACTCACCACACAGACACCCATAGACTCACCACACAGACACCCATAGACTCACCACCCAGCACCCATAGACTCCACCACACAGAGACCCACAGACTCATCACCCAGAGACTACAGACCCACCACACAGAGGACCCATAGACCCACCACACAGACACCATAGACTCACCACACAGACACCCATAGACTCATCACACAGAGACCCACAGACTCACCACACAGAGACCCACAGACTCATCACCCGGAGACCCTACAGACCCACCACACAGACCCATAGACTCACCACACAGAGACCCACAGACTCACCACACAGAGACCCACAGACTCATCACCAGAGACCTACAGACTCATCACACAGAGACCCATAACTCACCACACAGAGACCCACAGACTCATCACCCAGAGACCTACAGACTCATCACACAGAGACCCATAGACTCACCACACAGAGACCCACAGACTCATCACCAGAGACCTACAGACCCACCACACAGACACCCATGACTCACCACACAGAGACCCACAGACTCATCACCCAGATACCTACAGACCCACCACCCAGACACCCATAGACTCACCACACAGAGACCCACAGACTCATCACCCAGAGACCTACAGACCCACCACACAGACACCCATAGACTCACCACACAGACCCATAGACTCACCACACAGACCACCCATAGACTCACCCACACAGACACCCATAGACTCACCACCCAGAGACCCACAGACTCATCACCAGAGACCTACAGACCCACCACACAGACACCCATAGACTCACCACACAGAGACCCACAGACTCACCACCCAGAGACCTACAGACCCACCACACAGACACCCATAGACTCACCACACAGAGACCACAGACTCATCACCCAGAGACCTACAGACCCACCACACAGACCCCATAGACTCACCACACAGAGACCCACAGACTCACCACACAGAGACCCACAGACTCATCACCCCAGAGATCTACAGACTCATCACACAGAGACCATAGACTCACCACACAGAGACCCACAGACTCATCACCAGAGACCTACAGACTCATCACACAGAGACCCATAGACTCACCACACAGAGACCCACAGACTCATCACCCAGAGACCTACAGACCCACCACACAGACACCCATAGACTCACCACACAGAGACCCACAGACTCATCACCAGAGACCTACAGACCCACACCAGACACCCATAGACTCACCACACAGAGACCCACAGACTCATCACCCAGAGACCTACAGACCCACCACACAGACCCATGACTCACCACACAGACACCCATAGACTCACCACACAGACACCCATAGACTCACCACACAGACACCCATAGACTCACCACACAGACACCCATAGACTCACCACCCAGAGACCCACAGACTCATCACCCAGAGACCTACAGACCCACCACACAGACCCCATAGACTCACCACACAGAGACCCACAGACTCACCACCCAGAGACCTACAGACCCACCACACAGACACCCATAGACTCACCACACAGAGACCCACAGACTCATCACCCAGACCTACAGACCCACCACACAACACCCATAGACTCACCACACAGAGACCCACAGACTCATCACCCAGAGACCTACAGACCCACCACACAGACACCCATAGACTCACCACACAGACACCCATAGACTCACCACACAGACACCCATAGACTCACCACACAGACACCCATAGACTCACCACACAGACACCCATAGACTCACCACACAGAGACCCATAGACTCATCCCAAAACCACCACACAGACACCCATAGACTCACCACCCAGAGACCCCACAGACTCACACCAGAACCACAGACCACCACACAGACACCCATAGACTCACCACACAGAGACCCACAGACTCACACCCAGAGACCTACAGACCCACCACACAGACACCCATAGACTCACCACCAGAGCCACAGACTCATCACCAGAGACCACAGACCCACCACACAGACACCCATAGACTCACCACACAGAGACCCACAGACTCATCACCCAGAGACCCACAGACTCACCACACAGAGACCCACAGACTCACCACACAGAGACCCACAGACTCATCACCCAGGACCCACAGACCCACCACACAAGACCCATAGACTCACCACACAGAGACCCACAGACTCATCACCCAGAGACCTACAGACCCACCACACAGACACCCATAGACTCACCACCACAGAGACCCACAGACTCATCACCCAGAGACCTACAGACCCACCACCACAGACACCCATAGACTCACCACCCAGAGACCCACAGACTCATCACCCAGAGACCTACAGACCCACCACACAGACACCCATAGACTCACCACACAGAGACCCACAGACTCATCACCCAGAGACCTACAGACCCACCACACAGAGACCCACAGACTCACCACCAGAGACCCACAGACTCATCACCCAGAGACCTACAGACCCACCACACAGACACCCACAGACCCACCACACAGAGACCCACAGACTCATCACCCAGAGACCCACAGACTCACCACACAGAGACCCACAGACTCACCACACCAGAGACCCACAGACTCATCACCCAGAGACCCACAGACTCACCACACAGAGACCCACAGACTCTTCACCCAGAGACCCACAGACTCATCACCCAGAGACCCACAGACTCACCACACAGACACCCATAGACTCACCACACAGACACCCATAGACTCACCACCCAGACACCCATAGACTCACCACACAGAGACCCACAGACTCATCACCCAGAGACCTACAGACCCACCACACAGAGACCCATAGACCCACCACACAGACACCCATAGACTCACCACACAGACACCCATAGACTCATCACACAGAGACCCACAGACTCACCACACAGAGACCCACAGACTCATCACCCGGAGACCTACAGACCCACCACACAGACACCCATAGACTCACCACACAGAGACCCACAGACTCACCACACAGAGACCCCACAGACTCATCACCCAGAGACCTACAGACTCATCACACAGAGACCCATAGACTCACCACACAGAGACCCACAGACTCATCACCAGAGACCTACAGACTCATCACACAGAGACCATAGACTCACCACACAGAGACCCACAGACTCATCACCCAGAGACCTACAGACCCACCACACAGACACCCATAGACTCACCACACAGAGACCCACAGACTCATCACCCAGATACCTACAGGACCCACCACCCAGACACCCATAGACTCACCACACAGAGACCCCACAGACTCATCACCCAGAGACCTACAGACCCACCACACAGACACCCATAGACTCACCACACAGACACCCATAGACTCACCACACAGACACCCATAGACTCACCAACAGACACCCATAGACTCACCACCCAGAGACCCACAGACTCATCACCCAGAGACCTACAGACCCACCACACAGACACCCATAGACTCACCACACAGAGACCCACAGACTCACCACCCAGAGACCTACAGACCCACCACACAGACACCCATAGACTCACCACACAGAGACCACAGACTCATCACCCAGAGACCTACAGACCCACCACACAGACACCCATAGACTCACCACACAGAGACCCACAGACTCACCACACAGAGACCCACAGACTCATCACCCAGAGACCTACAGACTCATCACACCAGAGACCCATAGACTCACCACACCAGAGACCCACAGACTCATCACCCAGAGACCTACAGACTCATCACACAGAGACCCATAGACTCACCACACAGAGACCCCACAGACTCATCACCCAGAGACCTACAGACCCACCACACAGACACCCATAGACTCACCACACAGAGACCCACAGACTCATCACCCAGAGACCTACAGACCCACCACCCAGACACCCATAGACTCACCACACAGAGACCCACAGACTCATCACCCAGAGACCTACAGACCCACCACACAGACACCCATAGACTCACCACACAGACACCCATAGACTCACCACACAGACACCCATAGACTCACCACACAGACACCCATAGACTCACCACACAGACACCCATAGACTCACCACCCAGAGACCCACAGACTCATCACCCAGAGACCTACAGACCCACCACACAGACACCCATAGACTCACCACCCAGAGACCACAGACTCATCACCCAGAGACCTACAGACCCACCACACAGACACCCATAGACTCACCACACAGAGACCCACAGACTCATCACCCAGAGACCTACAGACCCACCACACAGAGACCCACAGACTCACCACCCAGAGACCCACAGACTCACACCCAGAGACCTACAGACCACCACACAGACACCACAGACCACCACACAGAGACCCACAGACATCACCAGAGACCCACAGACTCACACACAGAGACCCACAGACTCACCACACAGAGACCCACAGAGACTCAGTCACCCCAGAGACCCACAGACTCACCACACAGAGACCCACAGACTCTTCACCCAGAGACCCACAGACTCATCACCCAGAGACCCACAGACTCACCACACAGACACCATAGACTCACCACACAGACACCCATAGACTCACCACCCAGACACCCATAGACTCACCACACAGAGACCCACAGACTCATCACCCAGAGACCTACAGACCCACCACACAGAGACCCATAGACCACCACACAGACACCCATAGACTCACCACACAGACACCCATAGACTCATCACACAGAGACCCACAGACTCACCACACAGAGACCCACAGACTCATCACCCGGAGACCTACAGACCCACCACACAGACACCCATAGACTCACCACACAGAGACCCACAGACTCACCACACAGAGACCCACAGACTCATCACCCAGAGACCTACAGACTCATCACACAGAGACCCATAGACTCACCACACAGAGACCCACAGACTCATCACCCAGAGACCTACAGACCATCACACAGAGACCCATAGACTCACCACACAGAGACCCACAGACTCATCACCCAGAGACCTACAGACCCACCACACAGACACCCATAGACTCACCACACAGAGACCCACAGACTCATCACCCAGATACCTACAGACCCACCACCCAGACACCCATAGACTCACCACACAGAGACCCACAGACTCATCACCCAGAGACCTACAGACCCACCACACAGACACCCATAGACTCACCACACAGACACCCATAGACTCACCACACAGACACCCATAGACTCACCACACAGACACCCATAGACTCACCACCCAGAGACCCACAGACTCATCACCCAGAGACCTACAGACCCACCACACAGACACCCATAGACTCACCACACAGAGACCCACAGACTCACCACCCAGAGACCTACAGACCCACCACACAGACACCCATAGACTCACCACACAGAGACCCACAGACTCATCACCCAGAGACCTACAGACCCACCACACAGACACCCATAGACTCACCACACAGAGACCCACAGACTCACCACACAGAGACCCACAGACTCATCACCCAGAGACCTACAGACTCATCACACAGAGACCCATAGACTCACCACACAGAGACCCACAGACTCATCACCCAGAGACCTACAGACTCATCACACAGAGACCCATAGACTCACCACACAGAGACCCACAGACTCATCACCCAGAGACCTACAGACCCACCACACAGACACCCATAGACTCACCACACAGAGACCCACAGACTCATCACCCAGAGACCTACAGACCCACCACCCAGACACCCATAGACTCACCACACAGAGACCCACAGACTCATCACCCAGAGACCTACAGACCACCACACAGACACCCATAAACTCACCACACAGACACCCATAGACTCACCACACAGACACCCATAGACTCACCACACAGACACCCATAGACTCACCACACAGACACCCATAGACTCACCACCCAGAGACCCACAGACTCATCACCCAGAGACCTACAGACCCACCACACAGACACCCATAGACTCACCACACAGAGACCCACAGACTCACCACCCAGAGACCTACAGACCCACCACACAGACACCCATAGACTCACCACACAGAGACCCACAGACTCATCACCGAGAGCCTACAGACCCACCACCCAGACACCCATAGACTCACCACACAGAGACCCACAGACTCATCACCCAGAGACCTACAGACCCACCACACAGACACCCATAGACTCACCACACAGACACCCATAGACTCACCACACAGACACCCATAGACTCACCACACAGACACCCATAGACTCACCACACAGACACCCATAGACTCACCACACAGAGACCCATAGACTCATCACACAGACACCCATAGACTCACCACACAGACACCCATAGACTCACCACCCAGAGACCCACAGACTCATCACCCAGAGACCTACAGACCCACCACACAGACACCCATAGACTCACCACACAGAGACCCACAGACTCATCACCCAGAGACCCTGCAGACCCACCACACAGACACCCATAGACTCACCACCCAGAGACCCACAGACTCATCACCCAGAGACCTACAGACCCACCACACAGACACCCATAGACTCACCACACAGAGACCCACAGACTCATCACCCAGAGACCTACAGACTCACCACACAGAGACCCACAGACTCACCACACAGAGACCCACAGACTCATCACCCAGAGACCCACAGACTCACCACACAGAGACCCACAGACTCATCACCCAGAGACCTACAGACCCACCACACAGACACCCATAGACTCACCACACAGACACCCATAGACTCACCACACAGACACCCATAGACTCACCACACAGACACCCATAGACTCACCACCCAGAGACCCACAGACTCATCACCCAGAGACCTACAGACCCACCACACAGACACCCATAGACTCACCACACAGAGACCCACAGACTCACCACCCAGAGACCTACAGACCCACCACACAGACACCCATAGACTCACCACACAGAGACCCACAGACTCATCACCCAGAGACCTACAGACCCACCACACAGACACCCATAGACTCACCACACAGAGACCCACAGACTCACCACACAGAGACCCACAGACTCATCACCCAGAGACCTACAGACTCATCACACAGAGACCCATAGACTCACCACACAGAGACCCACAGACTCATCACCCAGAGACCTACAGACTCATCACACAGAGACCCATAGA
Source organism: Lethenteron camtschaticum (assembly GCA_018977245.1). NCBI lineage: Eukaryota > Metazoa > Chordata > Hyperoartia > Petromyzontiformes > Petromyzontidae > Lethenteron > Lethenteron camtschaticum. Next base: position 16,919 of record WFAB01002869.1, on the reverse strand, counting down.
CTCACCACACAGAGACCCACAGACTCATCACCCAGAGACCTACAGACCCACCACACAGACACCCATAGACTCACCACACAGAGACCCACAGACTCATCACCCAGAGACCTACAGACCCACCACCCAGACACCCATAGACTCACCACACAGAGACCCACAGACTCATCACCCAGAGACCTACAGACCCACCACACAGACACCCATAGACTCACCACACAGACACCCATAGACTCACCACACAGACACCCATAGACTCACCACACAGACACCCATAGACTCACCACACAGACACCCATAGACTCACCACCCAGAGACCCACAGACTCATCACCCAGAGACCTACAGACCCACCACACAGACACCCATAGACTCACCACACAGAGACCCACAGACTCACCACCCAGAGACCTACAGACCCACCACACAGACACCCATAGACTCACCACACAGAGACCCACAGACTCATCACCCAGAGACCTACAGACCCACCACCCAGACACCCATAGACTCACCACACAGAGACCCACAGACTCATCACCCAGAGACCTACAGACCCACCACACAGACACCCATAGACTCACCACACAGACACCCATAGACTCACCACACAGACACCCATAGACTCACCACACAGACACCCATAGACTCACCACACAGACACCCATAGACTCACCACACAGAGACCCATAGACTCATCACACAGACACCCATAGACTCACCACACAGACACCCATAGACTCACCACCCAGAGACCCACAGACTCATCACCCAGAGACCTACAGACCCACCACACAGACACCCATAGACTCACCACACAGAGACCCACAGACTCATCACCCAGAGACCTACAGACCCACCACACAGACACCCATAGACTCACCACCCAGAGACCCACAGACTCATCACCCAGAGACCTACAGACCCACCACACAGACACCCATAGACTCACCACACAGAGACCCACAGACTCATCACCCAGAGACCTACAGACTCACCACACAGAGACCCACAGACTCACCACACAGAGACCCACAGACTCATCACCCAGAGACCTACAGACCCACCACACAGAGACCCATAGACTCACCACACAGAGACCCACAGACTCATCACCAGAGACCTACAGACCCACCACACAGACACCCATAGACTCACCACACAGAGACCCACAGACTCATCACCCAGAGACCTACAGACCCACCACACAGACACCCATAGACTCACCACCCAGAGACCCACAGACTCATCACCCAGAGACCTACAGACCCACCACACAGACACCCATAGACTCACCACACAGAGACCCACAGACTCATCACCCAGAGACCTACAGACCCACCACACAGAGACCCACAGACTCACCACCCAGAGACCCACAGACTCATCACCCAGAGACCTACAGACCCACCACACAGACACCCACAGACCCACCACACAGAGACCCACAGACTCATCACCCAGAGACCCACAGACTCACCACACAGAGACCCACAGACTCACCACACAGAGACCCACAGACTCATCACCCAGAGACCCACAGACTCACCACACAGAGACCCACAGACTCTTCACCCAGAGACCCACAGACTCATCACCCAGAGACCCACAGACTCACCACACAGACACCCATAGACTCACCACACAGACACCCATAGACTCACCACCCAGACACCCATAGACTCACCACACAGAGACCCACAGACTCATCACCCAGAGACCTACAGACCCACCACACAGAGACCCATAGACCCACCACACAGACACCCATAGACTCACCACACAGACACCCATAGACTCATCACACAGAGACCCACAGACTCACCACACAGAGACCCACAGACTCATCACCCGGAGACCTACAGACCCACCACACAGACACCCATAGACTCACCACACAGAGACCCACAGACTCACCACACAGAGACCCACAGACTCATCACCCAGAGACCTACAGACTCATCACACAGAGACCCATAGACTCACCACACAGAGACCCACAGACTCATCACCCAGAGACCTACAGACTCATCACACAGAGACCCATAGACTCACCACACAGAGACCCACAGACTCATCACCCAGAGACCTACAGACCCACCACACAGACACCCATAGACTCACCACACAGAGACCCACAGACTCATCACCCAGATACCTACAGACCCACCACCCAGACACCCATAGACTCACCACACAGAGACCCACAGACTCATCACCCAGAGACCTACAGACCCACCACACAGACACCCATAGACTCCACACAGACACCATAGACTCACCACAGACCCCATAGACTCACCACACGACACCCATAGACTCACCACACAGACACCCATAGACTCACCACCCAGAGACCCACAGACTCATCACCCAGAGACCTACAGACCCACCACACAGACACCCATAGACTCACCACACAGAGACCCACAGACTCACCACCCAGAGACCTACAGACCCACCACACAGACACCCATAGACTCACCCACACAGAGACCCACAGACTCATCACCCAGAGACCTACAGACCCACCACACAGACACCCATAGACTCACCACACAGAGACCCACAGACTCACCACACAGAGACCCACAGACTCATCACCCAGAGACCTACAGACTCATCACACAGAGACCCATAGACTCACCACACAGAGACCCACAGACTCATCACCCAGAGACCTACAGACTCATCACACAGAGACCCATAGACTCACCACACAGAGACCCACAGACTCATCACCCAGAGACCTACAGACCCACCACACAGACACCCATAGACTCACCACACAGAGACCCACAGACTCATCACCCAGAGACCTACAGACCCACCACCCAGACACCCATAGACTCACCACACAGAGACCCACAGACTCATCACCCAGAGACCTACAGACCCACCACACAGACACCCATAGACTCACCACACAGACACCCATAGACTCACCACACAGACACCCATAGACTCACCACACAGACACCCATAGACTCACCACACAGACACCCATAGACTCAGCACCCAGAGACCCACAGACTCATCACCCAGAGACCTACAGACCCACCACACAGACACCCATAGACTCACCACCCAGAGACCCACAGACTCATCACCCAGAGACCTACAGACCCACCACACAGACACCCATAGACTCACCACACAGAGACCCACAGACTCATCACCCAGAGACCTACAGACCCACCACACAGAGACCCACAGACTCACCACCCAGAGACCCACAGACTCATCACCCAGAGACCTACAGACCCACCACACAGACACCCACAGACCCACCACACAGAGACCCACAGACTCATCAACCAGAGACCCACAGACTCACCACACAGAGACCCACAGACTCACCACACAGAACCCACAGACTCATCACCCAGAGACCCACAGACTCACCACACAGAGACCCACAGACTCTTCACCCAGAGACCCACAGACTCATCACCAGAGACCCACAGACTCACCACACAGACACCCATAGACTCACCACACAGACACCCATAGACTCACCACCCAGACACCCATAGACTCACCACACAGAGACCCACAGACTCATCACCCAGAGACCTACAGACCCACCACACAGAGACCCATAGACCCACCACACAGACACCCATAGACTCACCACACAGACACCCATAGACTCATCACACAGAGACCCACAGACTCACCACACAGAGACCCACAGACTCATCACCCGGAGACCTACAGACCACCACACAGACCCATAGACTCACCACACAGAGACCCACAGACTCACCACACAGAGACCACAGACTCATCACCCAGAGACCTACAGACTCATCACACAGAGACCCATAGACTCACCACACAGAGACCCACAGACTCATCACCCAGAGACCTACAGACTCATCACACAGAGACCCATAGACTCACCACACAGAGACCCACAGACTCATCACCCAGAGACCTACAGACCCACCACACAGACACCCATAGACTCACCACACAGAGACCCACAGACTCATCACCCAGATACCTACAGACCCACCACCCAGACACCCATAGACTCACCACACAGAGACCCACAGACTCATCACCCAGAGACCTACAGACCCACCACACAGACACCCATAGACTCACCACACAGACACCCATAGACTCACCACACAGACACCCATAGACTCAGCACACAGACACCCATAGACTCACCACCCAGAGACCCACAGACTCATCACCCAGAGACCTACAGACCCACCACACAGACACCCATAGACTCACCACACAGAGACCCACAGACTCACCACCCAGAGACCTACAGACCCACCACACAGACACCCATAGACTCACCACACAGAGACCCACAGACTCATCACCCAGAGACCTACAGACCCACCACACAGACACCCATAGACTCACCACACAGAGACCCACAGACTCACCACACAGAGACCCACAGACTCATCACCCAGAGACCTACAGACTCATCACACAGAGACCCATAGACTCACCACACAGAGACCCACAGACTCATCACCCAGAGACCTACAGACTCATCACACAGAGACCCATAGACTCACCACACAGAGACCCACAGACTCATCACCCAGAGACCTACAGACCCACCACACAGACACCCATAGACTCACCACACAGAGACCCACAGACTCATCACCCAGAGACCTACAGACCCACCACCCAGACACCCATAGACTCACCACACAGAGACCCACAGACTCATCACCCAGAGACCTACAGACCCACCACACAGACACCCATAAACTCACCACACAGACACCCATAGACTCACCACACAGACACCCATAGACTCACCACACAGACACCCATAGACTCACCACACAGACACCCATAGACTCACCACCCAGAGACCCACAGACTCATCACCCAGAGACCTACAGACCCACCACACAGACACCCATAGACTCACCACACAGAGACCCACAGACTCACCACCCAGAGACCTACAGACCCACCACACAGACACCCATAGACTCACCACACAGAGACCCACAGACTCATCACCCAGAGACCTACAGACCCACCACACAGACACCCATAGACTCACCACACAGAGACCCACAGACTCACCACCCAGAGACCTACAGACCCACCACACAGACACCCATAGACTCACCACACAGAGACCCACAGACTCATCACCCAGAGACCTACAGACCCACCACACAGACACCCATAGACTCACCACACAGAGACCCACAGACTCACCACCCAGAGACCTACAGACCCACCACACAGACACCCATAGACTCACCACCCAGAGACCCACAGACTCATCACCCAGAGACCTACAGACCCACCACACAGACACCCATAGACTCACCACACAGAGACCCACAGACTCATCACCCAGAGACCTACAGACTCACCACACAGAGACCCACAGACTCACCACACAGAGACCCACAGACTCATCACCCAGAGACCTACAGACCCACCACACAGACACCCATAGACTCACCACACAGAGACCCACAGACTCATCACCCAGAGACCTACAGACCCACCACACAGACACCCATAGACTCACCACACAGAGACCCATAGACTCACCACCCAGAGACCCACAGACTCATCACCCAGAGACCTACAGACTCACCACACAGAGACCCACAGACTCACCACCCAGAGACCCACAGACTCATCACCCAGAGACCCATAGACTCACCACACAGAGACCCACAGACTCATCACCCAGAGACCTACAGACCCACCACACAGACACCCATAGACTCACCACACAGAGACCCACAGACTCATCACCCAGAGACCTACAGACCCACCACACAGACACCCATAGACTCACCACCCAGAGACCCACAGACTCATCACCCAGAGACCTACAGACCCACCACACAGACACCCATAGACTCACCACACAGAGACCCACAGACTCATCACCCAGAGACCTACAGACCCACCACACAGAGACCCACAGACTCACCACCCAGAGACCCACAGACTCATCACCCAGAGACCTACAGACCCACCACACAGACACCCACAGACCCACCACACAGAGACCCACAGACTCATCACCCAGAGACCCACAGACTCACCACACAGAGACCCACAGACTCACCACACAGAGACCCACAGACTCATCACCCAGAGACCCACAGACTCACCACACAGAGACCCACAGACTCATCACCCAGAGACCCACAGACTCATCACCCAGAGACCCACAGACTCACCACACAGACACCCATAGACTCACCACACAGACACCCATAGACTCACCACCCAGACACCCATAGACTCACCACACAGAGACCCACAGACTCATCACCCAGAGACCTACAGACCCACCACACAGAGACCCATAGACCCACCACACAGACACCCATAGACTCACCACACAGACACCCATAGACTCATCACACAGAGACCCACAGACTCACCACACAGAGACCCACAGACTCATCACCCAGAGACCTACAGACCCACCACAGACACCCATAGACTCACCACACAGAGACCCACAGACTCACCACACAGAGACCCACAGACTCATCACCCAGAGACCTACAGACTCATCACACAGAGACCCATAGACTCACCACACAGAGACCCACAGACTCATCACCCAGAGACCTACAGACTCATCACACAGAGACCCATAGACTCACCACACAGAGACCCACAGACTCATCACCCAGAGACCTACAGACCCACCACACAGACACCCACAGACTCACCACCCAGAGACCCACAGACTCATCACCCAGAGACCTACAGACCCACCACACAGACACCCACAGACTCACCACCCAGAGACCCACAGACTCACCACACAGAGACCCATAGTTTATTGCCCTTCTCCTGCACCTCTGATCATGGCGGTTGGCTACGTAGGAGCGGTGCGACATAAGTTCAACGTACGTCCACTCGTGCCCGTGGGTGAGTACCTGTGAGTGAGTACCCTGGTGAGTGAGTACCCCTGTGAGTGAGTACCCTGGTGAGTGAGTACCTGTGAGTGAGTACCTGTGAGTGAGTGAGTACCTGTGAGTGAGTACCTGTGAGTGAGTGAGTACCTGTGAGTACCCTGGTGAGTGAGTACCCCCCATCTCCTCACCGTTGGTGAATCGTGGCGGGTTGTCGTTGACGTCTCCCAGGGTGACGCTCACGGTCGCCGTGGCGACGAGCCCCCCCTGCAACCCGCCCATGTCGCGGGCCGTCACCACGGCGCGTAGCCATGGCAACGCCTCGCGGTCCAGGTTGCCATGCACCGTGTGCAGCTCACCTGGCGGGGGTGGGTTGGTAGAGGTGAGGGTACAGGTGAGGGTACAGGTGAGGGCACAGGTGAGGGCACAGGTGAGGGCACAGGTGAGGGCACAGGTGAGGGCACAGGTGAGGGTGGGTACAGGTGAGGGCACAGGTGAGGGCACAGGTGAGGGCACAGGTGAGGGCACAGGTGAGGGTACAGGTGAGGGCACAGGTGAGGGAATAGGTGAGGGCACAGGTGAGGGTACAGGTGAGGGCACAGGTGAGGGCACAGGTGAGGGCACAGGTGAGGGTACAGGTGAGGGCACAGGTGAGGGCACAGGTGAGGGTGGGCACAGGTGAGGGTACAGGTGAGGGCACAGGTGAGGGCACAGGTGAGGGTGGGCACAGATGAGGGCACAGGTGAGGGTACAGGTGAGGGCACAGGTGAGGGTACAGGTGAGGGTGGGTGAGGTGCGGGGAGCGATACGAACCCGGCGACCCGAGTTCGATTCCCACTCACAGCTACCACCGACACCCAGCGACGATTATCGGACACTGGTCCGGGCCTCCCCTAGGTCGACTCAGCCTCAAACGAGTACCTGATGCGGTGTGTAGTAAACATCCACCCACCCACCCCCTCGTGTGCCGTGCCGGCCTTCATAGGTGCCGCTAGCTAACAGCACTTGAATTTCGATTTAAAGCTTCTTTCGTGACTGCAGGGATTCATCTTCTTGGTTCTTTCGGTAAAGTCATCACGTAGAAGGGAAGTAATAAAATAATAAAAATAAAACATAATAAAATAAATTTCGATTTAAAGCTTTCGTGACTGCAGCAGGGATTCATCTTCTTGGTTCTTTCGGTAAAGTCATCACGTAGAAGGGAAGTAATAAAATAATATAAATAAAACGTAATAAAATACAATTCTCACGACGTTTCGGCCACAACGCAAGCAGCCGTCCTCAGGTGAAGAATGAAACAGCACCAAGCTTGGAGCGTATATTTAAGCTGGGTTGGAGGTGGGAAGAAGAGCGCCTTGACAAAATAATTTTCATATCAAGAAGAATTTAGCATATTTATGGGAAATGCGTAGGAGGTGGACGGGGAGTTTCAAAGTCATATTATGCCCGTGCATTATGCAGGATCAGCAGCATCAAAGGGAGGGGATGGGCGTAGCATTTACAACTGCACTTGCCCCAAGAAGTCGGGCTGAGGCTACACGGGGCATCTTTGTCTTTGTCGCGAGTGTTTGTGAGCGCAGGTGAGTGTGAGAGTCGAGTACCTGTGCTGGCGTTGATGCTGAAATACTCGGCTCCCTCCTGCAGCGTATACACCAGCTTCGCCGCATTCCCGTACGAGGCATCGTCAGCATCTGTAGCCTCCACACGCATCACCAGTGTTCCTGCCGTGCACACACACACACACACAACACGTGTGTAATGGGTTCCTGCCGTGCACACACACACACACAACACGTGTGTAATGGGTTCCTGCCGTGCACACACACACACACAACACGTGTGTAATGGGTTCCTGCCGTGCACACACACACACAACACGTGTGTAATGGGTTCCTGCCGTGCACACACACACACAACACGTGTGTAATGTGTACCTGCCGTGCACACACACACACACAACACGTGTGTAATGGGTTCCTGCCGTGCACACACACACACAACACGTGTGTAATGGGTTCCTGCCGTGCACACACACACACACAACACGTGTGTAATGGGTTCCTGCCGTGCACACACACACACAACACGTGTGTAATGGGTTCCTGCCGTGCACACACACACACACAACACGTGTGTAATGGGTTCCTGCCGTGCACACACACACACAACACGTGTGTAATGGGTTCCTGCCGTGCACACACACACACACAACACGTGTGTAATGGGTTCCTGCCGTGCACACACACACACACAACACGTGTGTAGTGGGTACCTGCCGTGCACACACACACACAACACGTGTGTAATGGGTACCTGCCGCGCACACACATACACACAACACGTGTGTAATGGGTTCCTGTCGTGCACACACACACACACACAACACGTGTGTAATGGGTTCCTGCCGTGCACACACACACACAACACGTGTGTAATGGGTTCCTGCCGTGCACACACACACACAACACGTGTGTAATGTGTACCTGCCGTGCACACACACACACACAACACGTGTGTAATGTGTACCTGCCGTGCACACACACACACAACACGTGTGTAATGGGTACCTGCCGTGCACACACACACACAACACGTGTGTAATGTGTACCTGCCGCGCACACACACACACAACACGTGTGTAATGTGTACCTGCCGCACACACACACACACAACACGTGTGTAATGGGTACCTGCCGTGCACACACACACACAACACGTGTGTAATGTGTACCTGCCGCGCACACACACACACAACACGTGTGTAATGTGTACCTGCCGCACACACACACACAACACGTGTGTAATGGGTACCTGCCGTGCACACACACACACAACACGTGTGTAATGGGTACCTGCCGTGCACACACACACACACACAACACGTGTGTAATGGGTTCCTGCCGTGCACACACACACACACAACACGTGTGTAATGTGTACCTGCCGTGCACACACACACACACAACACGTGTGTAATGTGTACCTGCCGTGCACACACACACACAACACGTGTGTAATGTGTACCTGCCGTGCACACACACACACACAACACGTGTGTAATGGGTTCCTGCCGTGCACACACACACACACAACACGTGTGTAATGGGTACCTGCCGTGCACACACACACACACAACACGTGTGTAATGGGTTCCTGCCGTGCGCACACACACACAACACGTGTGTAATGGGTGTCTGCCGTGCGCACACACACACAACACGTGTGTAATGGGTTCCTGCCGTGCACACACACACAACACGTGTGTAATGGGTTCCTGCCGTGCGCACACACACACAACACGTGTGTAATGGGTGTCTGCCGTGCGCACACACACACAACACGTGTGTAATGGGTTCCTGCCGTGCACACACACACAACACGTGTGTAATGGGTACCTGCCGTGCACACACACACACAACACGTGTGTAATGGGTTCCTGCCGTGCACACACACACACAACACGTGTGTAATGGGTACCTGCCGTGCACACACACACACAACACGTGTGTAATGTGTACCTGCCGCGCACACACACACACAACACGTGTGTAATGTGTACCTGCCGCACACGCACACACACAACACGTGTGTAATGGGTACCTGCCGTGCACACACACACACACACAACACGTGTGTAATGGGTACCTGCCGTGCACACACACACACACACAACACGTGTGTAATGGGTACCTGCCGTGCACACACACACACACACAACACGTGTGTAATGGGTTCCTGCCGTGCACACACACACACAACACGTGTGTAATGGGTTCCTGCCGTGCACACACACACACAACACGTGTGTAATGGGTACCTGCCGTGCACACACACACACAACACGTGTGTAATGGGTTCTGGAGACACTTGTAGATGTAACTTATTTATTATAATACAACACTCCAACAGTCCTGATACTCTGTTACAGCCTAGGTACACAGCCTAGATACACAGCCTAGGTACACAGCCTAGATACACAGCCTAGGTACACAGCCTAGATACACAGCCTAGGTACACAGCCTAGGTACACAGCCTAGGTACACAGCCTAGGCACACAACCTAGGTACACAGCCTAGGTACACAGCCTAGATACACAGCCTAGGTACACAGCCTAGGTACACAGCCTAGGTACACAGCCTAGGTGCACAGCCTAGGTACACAGCCTAGGTACACAACCTAGGTACACAGCCTAGGTACACAGCCTAGATACACAGCCTAGATACACAGCCTAGGTACACAGCCTAGATACACAGCCTAGGTACACAGCCTAGGTACACAGCCTAGGTACACAGCCTAGGTACACAGCCTATGGACACAGCCTAGGTACACAGCCTAGATACACAGCCTAGGTACACAGCCTAGGTACACAGCCTAGGTACACAGCCTAGGTACACAGCCTAGATACACAGCCTAGATACACAGCCTAGATACACAGCCTAGGTACACAGCCTAGGTACACAGCCTAGGTACACAGCCTAGGTTCACAGCCTAGATACACAGCCTAGGTACACAGCCTAGGTACACAGCCTAGATACACAGCCTAGGTACACAGCCTAGGTACACAGCCTAGATACACAGCCTAGGTACACAGCCTAGCGACACAGCCTATGTACACAGCCTATGTACACAGCCTAGATACACAGCCTAGGTACACAGCCTAGGTACACAGCCTAGGTACACAGCCTAGATACACAGCCTAGGTACACAGCCTAGATACACAGCCTAGGTACACAGCCTAGCGACACAGCCTAGGTGCACAGCCTAGGTACACAGCCTAGGTACACAGCCTAGGTACACAGCCTAGATACACAGCCTAGGTACACAGCCTAGGTACACAGCCTAGATACACAGCCTAGATACACAGCCTAGGTACACAGCCTAGGTACACAGCCTAGGTACACAGCCTAGGTACACAGCCTAGGTACACAGCCTAGGCAGACAACCTAGATACACAACCTAGGTACACAGCCTAGGTACACAGCCTAGGTACACAGCCTAGGTACACAGCCTAGATACACAGCCTAGGTACACAGCCTAGGTACACAGCCTAGGTGCACAGCCTAGGTACACAGCCTAGGTACACAGCCTAGGCAGACAACCTAGATACACAACCTAGGTACACAGCCTAGGTACACAGCCTAGGTAGACAGTCTAGATACACAGCCTAGGTACACAGCCTAGGTCCACAGCCTAGGTACACAGCCTAGGTACACAGCCTAGCGACACAGCCTAGGTACACAGCCTAGGTACACAGCCTAGGTACACAGCCTAGGTACACAGCCTAGATACACAGCCTAGGTACACAGCCTAGGTGCACAGCCTAGGTACACAGCCTAGATACACAGCCTAGGTACACAGCCTAGGTACACAGCCTAGATACACAGCCTAGGTCCACAGCCTAGATACACAGCCTAGGTACACAGCCTAGGTACACAGCCTAGGTACACAGCCTAGGTACACAGCCTAGGTGCACAGCCTAGATACACAGCCTATGTACACAGCCTAGATACACAGACTAGGTACACAGCCTAGGTACACAGCCTAGCGACACAGCCTAGGTACACAGCCTAGATACACAGACTAGGTACACAGCCTAGGTAGACAGCCTAGGTACACAGCCTAGATACACAGCCTAGATACACAGCCTAGATACACAGCCTAGGTACACAGCCTAGATACACAGCCTAGATACACAGCCTAGGTACACAGCCTAGCGACACAGCCTAGGTACACAGCCTACGTACACAGCCTAGGTACACAGCCTAGGTACACAGCCTAGTGACAGCCTAGGTAGACAGCCTAGGTACACAGCCTAGATACACAGCCTAGATACACAGCCTAGGTACACAGCCTAGGTACACAGCCTAGGTACACAGCCTAGGTACACAGCCTAGGTACACAGCCTAGTGACACAGCCTAGTTACACAGCCTAGGTACACAGCCTAGCGACACAGCCTAGGTACACAGCCTAAGTACACAGCCTAGGTACACAGCCTAGGTAGACAGCCTAGGTACACAGCCTAGGTACACAGCCTAGGTACACAGCCTAAGTACACAGCCTAGGTACACAGCCTAGGTAGACAGCCTAGGTACACAGCCTAGGTACACAGCCTAGGTACACAGCCTAGGTACACAGCCTAGATACACAGCCTAGATACACAGCCTAGGTACACAGCCTAGGTACACAGCCGAGGTACACAGCCTAGATACACAGCCTAGATACACAGCCTATGTACACAGCCTAGGTACACAGCCTAGATACACAGCCTAGGTACACAGCCTAGGTGCACAGCCTAGGTACACAGCCTAGGTACACAGCCTAGGTACACAGCCTAGGTACACAGCCTAGATACACAGCCTAGATACACAGCCTAGGTACACAACCTAGGTACACAGCCTAGGTACACAGCCTAGATGCACAGCCTAGGTACACAGCCTAGGTATACAGCCTAGGTACACAGCCTAGGTACACAGCCTAGGTACACAGCCTAGGTACGCAGCCTAGGTACACAGCCTAGGTACACAGCCTAGATACACAGCCTAGGTACACAGCCTATGTACACAGCCTAGGTACACAGCCTAGGTACACAGCCTAGGTACACAGCCTAGATACACAGCCTAGGTACACAGCCTAGATACACAGCCTAGGTACACAGCCTAGGTACACAGCCTAGGTACACAGCCTGCACTGTGTGAGAGTACCTGGACTGTGAGTACCTGTACTGTGTGAGAGTACCTGTACTGTGTGAGAGTACCTGGACTGTGAGTACCTGTACTGTGAGTGAGCACCTGCACTGTGAGTGAGTACCTGCACTGTGAGTGAGTACCTGCACTGTGAGTGAGTACCTGGACTGTGAGTACCTGTACTGTGAGTGAGCACCTGCACTGTGAGTGAGTACCTGCACTGTGAGTGAGTACCTGCACTGTGAGTACCTGTACTGTGAGTGAGCACCTGCACTGTGAGTGAGCACCTGCACTGTGAGTGAGTACCTGCACTGTGAGTGAGTACCTGGACTGTGTGTGAGTACCTGTACTGTGAGTGAGTACCTGGACTGTGAGTACCTGTACTGTGTGTGAGTACCTGTACTGTGTGTGAGTACCTGGACTGTGTGTGAGTACCTGCACTGTGAGTGAGTACCTGGACTGTGAGTACCTGTACTGTGTGTGAGTACCTGTACTGTGTGTGAGTACCTGGACTGTGTGTGAGTACCTGCACTGTGAGTGAGTACCTGGACTGTGAGTACCTGTACTGTGTGTGAGTACCTGTACTGTGTGAGTACCTGTACTGTGTGTGAGTACCTGTACTGTGTGTGAGTACCTGTACTGTGAGTGAGTACCTGTACTGTGAGTGAGTACCTGGACTGGACATCTCCTGCACGGTGCCGTAGTATGGCTGCTTGCCCGCGAAGCGCGGCTCGTTGTCGTTGACGTCCTGCACGGTCACCACGAAGTCGGACGGCGGAGCGAGCGCTCGCCCCGTGGCGGAGTCCGTGGCGCGCGCCTGGAGCCGGTACCGGTCCTGGGACTCGCGGTCCAGCCGCCGCATCACGAACACCTGAGCGTGTGTCGCAGCAGAGATAGTGGGAGATTGAGAGATGATTGAGAGATTGGGAGATGATTGTTTGCATAGACCACAATACCTGCAGTCGTAATGCAAACAAAAACACAACTCTGATAATGTATGTGCACTGTCCTTGAAGTTGATTGGTCCACACCCGAGACAGCTTTCCTTAGAGCCTAGTCTCACATGGTGTTGGACCAGATGACGCCAAAAGGCGCACAACTCAAAGACAATGCACCATCAGAGTATGAGAGCTCGGGGTGAAGCATTTACACCATTGGAACCTCATTTGCCAGTAGCAAAATATGATAATAGTTTTTTTTACCCTTCTATCTGGCAACAAAACTGACACCTTTTTTACAAGGAGTCATGTTTGCATAGACCACAATACCTGCAGTCAAAATTCAAACAAAAACACAACTCTGATAATGTATGCACTGTCCTTGAAGTTGATTGGTCCACACCCGAGACAGCTTTCCTTAGAGCCTAGTCTCACATGGTGTTGGACCAGATGACGCCAAAAGGCGCACAACTCAAAGACAATGCACCATCAGAGTATGAGAGCTTGGGGTGAAGCATTTACACCATTGGAACCTCATTTGGCAGTAGCAAATATGATCATTGGTTTTTTACCCTTTTATCTGGCCACAAAACTGACACCTTTTCTACGAGGAGTCATGTTTGCATAGACCGCAATTCCTGCAGTCGTAATGCAAATAAAAACACAACTCTGATAATGAGGACAGTGCATACATTATCAGAGTTGTGTTTTTTGTTTGCATTATGACCGCAGGTATTGTGGACTATGTAAACATGACTCCTTGTAAAAAATAGTGTCAGTTTTGTTGCCAGATAGAAGGGTAAAAAAACAATCATCATATTTGCTACTGCCAAATGAGGTTCCAATGGTGTAAATGCTTCACCCCGAGCTCTCATACTCTGGTGGTGCATTGTCTTTGAGTTGTGCGCCTTTTGGCGTCATCTGGTCCAACACCATGTGAGACTAGGCTCTAAGGAAAGCTGTCTCGGGTGTGGACCAATCAACTTCAAGGACAGTGCATACATTATCAGAGTTATGTTTTTTTGCATTATGACTGCAGGTATTGTGGTCCATGCAAACATGACTCATTTGGACATTGCGGCATAGCAGAGGACACAGGTGGTGCATCAGCCAGTCATCTCGGTCATCTCGGTCAGTCGACCCGTGGCACCTGCTGGGTCTGCCCCGTGACCTCCTGCCAGCGGGCGTTCGACACTTCACGTGGCCTCAAGGTGCACATGGCCTGGCACAGGTGCCGTGTTGACGTGACCGCCACTTAGTGGGTGAAAGGTAGCTGTTGTTATTATTGTATCTTGATTAAATGAATTGTGGGTAATTGTGTTTTTCTCCCCTCTCATTATGATTAGGAATATGTAATCGTCGTCATCGGCCATGATACATCCACTGGTGTAGATTTGAAGCTTTCGTGACTGCAAAGATTCATACTCTTAGGCTTTTTGGGTAAAGTCACGTAGGTAAAAAATAAAATAAAATTAATAGAAATAAGAACAGAATAAATCATTTTTTATTTAAAATTTTAATAAAATTAATAGAAGTAATAATAGAAACAAATAAGAAATTTATTTTAAATTAAAATGTTATTAATAGAAGTAAGAATAGAAATACATAATTTATTTAGTTTAAAATAAAAAAATAAAATGAATAGAAGCAAGAAAAGCAATGATTAATTTTTTTATTTAAAAAATATTTAATAGAAGCAAGAATAGAAATAAATAATTTATTTAGTTTAAAAAAATAAAATTTCATAGAAGCAAGAATAGAAAGAAATAATTAATTTCTTTCTTTAAAAAATTTATGGAAGTAAGATTAGAAATAAATATTTTATTTACTTTTAATAAAAATAAAATTCATAGAAGCAAGAATAGGGAAAATAATTAATTTATTTAAAACAAAAATACAGTTAATAGAAGCAAGAATAGAAATAAAGAATTTATTTTTAAAATAAAAATAAATTTCTAGAAATAAATAATGTATTTACTTAAAACAAAAATACAGTTAATAGAAGCAAGAATAGAAATAAATAAAGCATTTTTTACTCCTATTATTTTTATTTTCTACCTACGTGACTTTACCGAAAAAGCCTAAGAGTATGAGTATCCACTGTTGTGTTATTTCTTATTGTGAATAGCAGCCGTAATTCATTGCAATCTTCGTCACGGTTGCCTGATCGTGGTCTTGCTACTCTTTGTTTTTGTCGGGAAAAGTCACGTCGGTGAAATGTTTTATGAATCCTTGCAGTCACGAAAACTTCAAATCTCGAACGAGGTCTTTCTATTGTTCACAAACAACATGCGGCCGCCAGAGGGCGCCGGTTTCATCTTCTTGGTTCTTTTGGTAAAGTCACGTAGAAGGGAAGTAATAAAATAATAAAAATTAAACATAATAAAATTATTCTCAATTATTTA
>WFAB01002868.1:22500-25129 GCA_018977245.1 Lethenteron camtschaticum | reverse complement strand
TCTGTGTATCTCTGCGTGTCTCCGTGAGTTTCTGGTTTCTGTTTGTCTCCGGTTGTGAATCTCTGTGTGTGCCTCTCTGCGGCGTTCCTCCATGAATCTCTGTGTGTCTCTGCGTGTCTCTACGTGTCTCCGTGTGTCTCCGTGTGTCTCCGTGAACCTTCTGTGTGTCTCTGCGTGTCTCCGTGAGTTTCTGTGTGTCTTCGTGTGTCTCCGTGAATCTCTGTGTGTCTCTGCGTGTCTCCGTGAGTGTCTGTGTGTCTCCGTGAATCTCTGTGTGTCTCTGCGTGTCTTCGTGTGTCTCCGTGAACCTCTGTGTGTCTCTGCGTGTCTCCGTGAGTTTCTGTGTGTCTCTGGTGGTGTCACCATGCATCTCTGCGTGTCTCCGTGAATCTCTGTGTGTCTCTGCATGTCTCCGTGAGTTTCTGTGTGTCTCCGTGTGTCTCTGTGAACCTCTGTGTGTCTCTGCGTGTCTCCGTGAGTTTCTGTGTGTCTCCGTGTGTCTCCGTGAATCTCTGTGTGTCTCTGCGTGTCTCCGTGAGTGTCTGTGTGTCTCCGTGTGTCTCCGTGAATCTCTGTGTATCTCTGCGTGTCTCCGTGAGTCCACGTGTGTCTCCGTGTGTCTCTGTGAACCTCTGTGTGTCTCTGCGTGTCTCCGTGAGTTTCTGTGTGTCTCTGCGTGTCTCCGTGAATCTCTGTGTGTCTCTGCGTGTCTCCGTTAGTTTCTGTGTGTCTCCGTGAATCTCTGTGTGTCACTGCGTGTCTCCGTGAATCTCTGTGTGTCTCTGCGTGTCTCTACGTGTCTCCGTGTGTCTCCGTGTGTCTCCGTGAACCTCTGTGTGTCTCTGCGTGTTTACGTGAGTTTCTGTGTGTCTTCGTGTGTCTCCGTGAATCTCTGTGTGTTTCTGCGTGTCTCCGTGAGTCCACGTGTGTCTCCGTGTGTCTCTGTGAACCTCTGTGTGTCTCTGCGTGTCTCCGTGAGTTTCTGTGTGTCTCCGTTTGTCTCCGTGAATCTCTGTGTGTCTCTGCGTGTCTCCGTGAGTTTCTGTGTGTCTCCGTGTGTCTCCGTGAATCTCTGTGTGTCTCTGCGTGTCTCCGTGAGTGTCTCCGTGTGTCTCCGTGTGTCTCCCTGAATCTCTGTGTGTCTCTGTGTGTCTCCGTGAGTTTCTGTGTGTCTCCGTGTGTCTCCGTGAACCTCTGTGTGTCTCTGCGTGTCTCCGTGAGTTTCTGTGTGTCTCCGTGTGTCTCCGTGAATCTCTGTGTGTCTCTGCGTGTCTCCGTGAGTGTCTGTGTGTCTCCGTGTGTCTCCGTGAATCTCTGTGTATCTCTGCGTGTCTCCGTGAGTTTCTGTGTGTCTCCGTGAATCTCTGTGTGTCTCTGCGTGTCTCCATGAATCTCTGTGTGTCTCTGCGTGTCTCTACGTGTCTCCGTGTGTCTCCGTGTGTCTCCGTGAACCTCTGTGTGTCTCTGCGTGTCTCCGTGAGTTTCTGTGTGTCTTCGTGTGTCTCCGTGAATCTCTGTGTGTCTCTGCGTGTCTCCGTGAGTGTCTGTGTGTCTCCGTGAATCTCTGTGTGTCTCTGCGTGTCTCCGTGAGTTTCTGTGTGTCTCCGTGAATCTCTGTGTTTCTCTGCGTGTCTCCGTGTGTCTCCGTGAACCTCTGTGTGTCTCTGCGTGTCTCCGTGAGTTTCTGTGTGTCTCTGTGTGTCACCATGCATCTCTGCGTGTCTCCGTGTGTCTCCGTGTGTCTCCGTGAATCTCTGTGTGTCTCTGCGTGTCTCCGTGAGTTTCTGTGTGTCTCCGTGTGTCTCCGTGAATCTCTGTGTGTCTCTGCGTGTCTCCGTGAGTGTCTGTGTGTCTCCGTGTGTCTCTGTGAACCTCTGTGTGTCTCTGCGTGTCTCCGTGAGTTTCTGTGTGTCTCCGTGTGTCTCCATGAATCTCTGTGTGTCTCTGCGTGTCTCCGTGAGTGTCTGTGTGTCTCCGTGTGTCTCCGTGAATCTCTGTGTATCTCTGCGTGTCTCCGTGAGTTTCTGCATGTCTCCGTGAGTTTCTGTGTGTCTCCGTGTGTCTCTGTGAACCTCTGTGTGTCTCTGCGTGTCTCCGTGAGTCCACGTGTGTCTCCGTGTGTCTCCGTGAATCTCTGTGTGTCTCTGCGTGTCTCCGTGAGTTTCTGTGTGTCTCCGTGTGTCTCCGTGAATCTCTGTCTGTCTCTGCGTGTCTCCGTTAGTTTCTGTGTGTCTCCGTGTGTCTCTGTGAATCTCTGTGTGTCTCTGCGTGTCTCCGTGAGTTTCTGTGTGTCTCCGTGTGTCTCCGTGAATCTCTGTGTGTCTCTGCGTGTCTCCGTGAGTGTCTCCGTGTGTCTCCGTGTGTCTCCGTGAATCTCTGTGTGTCTCTGCGTGTCTCCGTGAGTTTCTGTGTGTCTCCGTGTGTCTCTGTGAACCTCTGTGTGTCTCTGCGTGTCTCCGTGAGTTTCTGTGTGTCTCCGTGTGTCTCGGTGAATCTCTGTGTATCTCTGCGTGTCTCCGTGAGTTTCTGTGTGTCTCCGTGAATCTCTGTGTGTCTCTGCATGTCTCCGTGAATCTCTGTGTGTCTCTGCGTGTCTCTACGTGTCTCCGTGTGTCTCCGTGTGTCTCCG